>JAOUQZ010000027.1:15362475-15374267 GCA_028564935.1 Neosilurus hyrtlii
TAACCTAAACTGTACCTAACCTTAACTGTGCCTAACCTAAACTGTGCCTAACCTAAACTGTGCCTAACCTAAACTGTGCCTAACCTAAACTGTACCTAACCTGGAAACGTGATTAGACTGAGCCGAAAGTTTCAGCCGTCGGGTCAGCAGAGCCTGCATGTAATCTCGATGTGCTAACTCCGCTGACACTTCCCTGGTTTTTACAGTTAATTTTCCAACTTTAGGTAACTATTCCATCATTTAGAAGGAAGGTCAGTTTTGGTGGTCTTTGTGGGAACAATGTCTTGTACTTCACACAAATATCAAGACCTGGAAATAATAATATAATTTTTGAACATGAATGTGGTGTATCATTTCTGTAGTAATAAATTGCACATGGTTTTGTACGATGAACATTAAAGGAATGAATGAATGTGTAAATCTGTGTTTTCTGACTCTGGGAAAGTCTTCAGGAGAGAGACGTGAAATGGTTTCATGGCTGATGAGATGATGCTTTGTTTATAGCGGTTATAGGATACAGGATCGAACTGGTGCTAGAGATTTCACATGTTAGTGTTTAATGATATAAACGTGTGATGTGTCATGATTTAATGAAATATTATAACCATGGTAAACGTTATGCGGGCTGATGCATTAACACTCCAGGAGGTCATTCCAACATTGATGATGCTAAGTCGCTAATGAATATATGTTAAACATCCAAAAAATGTAAATAAATTGTACAATCTCCACATATTTGCTTTTATTTTATAATTCATATCAATGTACTTTATTTATAGTTTCTGTGTTTATTTGCTTATGTGTTTGTCTGGTCACCGTATCCACAGTGTTGGGAAATGTTTTGCTGGTTTGTTTGGTGAAATTCTTTTAAATAAACAGACCCAGGTTCGAGCTGTGGGTCATCTTTGCTGTAGTATTAGTGTGTCTGGTGTTTCCAGTGAACATCACTTTCATTAAATTAGAATATTTTTAACGCAGTCCTTTTTTTTTTTTTTGATCAATCTTGCCGGTGACTCAGAGAGAATTTGGATTGGTTCAGTCGTCCGGTCAGGAACCAGTCCGGCGCAGGGGCCACACGGTTCTGCTTTTTGGGTCTGCTCTCTGTAAGGACTCCATTGTTACCTTTTTAAAGCCTGTTTCTTTCCATTCAGTGTCTGGCTGTACGGAATTCCTCCTCGTAATTTCTCGGTGTATGAAGCGACTACAATGCACGGCCTTGTAGCCTGTTGTTATGACAGGATTATGTGGTGAAGTTGCATTGTGGGGTTTATTTTTATGAGACCTTGGGTTATGTAAGTGACTTGATTGCTTGTCTCGCAGGAGTTTCCGTACCGCCTTTGTCTGATGAAGCAATGTAGTCTGTCTTTTTATTCATTAACACAGAGGAAGGAGCTTTTATTAACTTTAGAAAACTGTAGATAAATACTGGCACCTGTATGTAACAGGTGATTGATTGTGTACCCACTCATATCTTAATGACGTGTATCCAGAGTGTAATTTTTACCATTTTAAAATGTATAATCTTGCCATCGATTCATCCCTCAGGCTGCGTTCCTTTCTCTAAAGAAACCCCACGGATTGAAACAGCGACATCGACTTCTCCACTGCACATAAAACCTCACTCACCACTTTGGTTAATCTTTTTATGAGGAATGCCTGCTGGGAGATTGTGTTGACGTTGCTAAGTAGCATGAGTGTTGGTAAACACTGGCTGAAGTTCCATTTGCGTGTCTTGGCATGTTTCTTCTGTTCCACGCTCGGAGCGGGAGGCTCCGGTGAGCCGACTGCTGCCGGTGCCACTGACCTGTCATCAGGCCCGACCTCAGTCCAGGCTGCACTCGACCAGGCATGAAGCATGTCTCTGTCAGCGGGGTTGTCTTTATGTCTCTCTTTCATGGTCTGTCTCCCACCTTATCAGATGTACGCCTGCCAAGAACGATGGTTGTGCTGATGCTGAGCCGGACATGTAATATAGTAGCTTGGTGTCTGTTTATAAGAGCAGCCGTGTGAATAAACGGTCAGTTAAACAATCTAAATCCCAAACTTGGTCCTTTGCTCATTCTTCTGGGGAACAGTGTGAAAATAAACCCGGGACTTTAAAATGTATATCAAATGTATTTCAGTATAAAGTCATTTTCAGCAATAATTACGTTTGCTGAGTGTCATGTTATGTTTCTCACTAAATCGAAATGAAATTACACTACAGATATGTCCAAGCTAAATGCCCTAAAAGGGAAAGTAGTCAGGGTGACACGGTGGTGTAGAGGTCAGCACGTCCACCTCACGGCAAGAAGGTCCTGGGTTTGAGTCTCGGCCTTGGGCATTCTATGTGAAATTTGCATGCTCTCCCCATGCTTATGTGGGTTTCCTTGGAGTACTCAGGTTTCCTCCTACAGTCAAAAGACATGAACATTAGGCTGAATGGCTGTTCCAAATTGCCCCTAGGTGTGAGTGTGTGCTTGCCCTGGGATGGTCTGGCGAGCCGTTCAGGGTGTACCCCGCCTTTACCCAGTGTCAACTGTGAAGGGTGCCAAAGCTCCCCGCAATCCTGGTACGATTAAGTGGCTCTGAAAATGAGAATGAGTAGGAAAAGTCGTATCTTTGAATGTCTTGTAGTGGACACGACAGATCATCAAAAATCATGTCCACCACAGCTAGCAGTATAACGTCAATAATCACGCGCAATCGGATAACCAGAGTCAGCTGGCTGGCAACACCATAGTCACCAACTAGCATGTACACAAAGTAATCACTGACGACTTCTATCAAAACGCTGACTTCTGAAAATCTCTTCTTTACCTCTTGACTTGCTCCATACAGAGAATACAGAGAACACAAATCAGAGGTCACAATTAACGTTGCTATAACCAGACAGGGATCATGTTTTGCGAGAGAGAGAGAGATGAACGGACCACTGAAGCAAAAAAGAAAGAGTTTGCCCTTCTATTTTAGTGGGAAGATTAATTCATGTGTTATGGCATTGTTATGGATTTTACTTCCCCTGGTTGTGGTCCTGTTTTGTACAAGAGGATTTAATGAATGTTCAGGATAATCAGTTGGGTTAATGCGTCCTGTATGGAGAAATCTCTGCCACCTCAGTAACACTCCGTGCTATTAACTATAGGGAGTTTCCTCCAAGTTTCATCCATGTTGCATAAGTTGGCTGAAATCCCACTGCTGAAGGGCGGCGCTTTAATGCCTTGCTTACTGTAAAGATCCACACTGGGTTTTAGTATTTATTTTTTTACAGATTTTATTTAAAGTACTCACCGCTTTCTAAAGCACCTCACATTTAACAATTATACATTGATTTAGCAACATATATATATATATGTGTGTGTGTGTGTGTGTGTGTGTGTGTGTGTGTGTGTGTGTGTGTGTGTGTGTGTGTGTGTATATATGTATTTGTATATATTAAGGATGTGAATCTAACAACAGCTCACAACTGATTTTGATTCCAATTCTTGGGGTGACGATTCAATTCAGAATCGATTCTCGATTCAATCCAATGTTTGATTCCTAAAAATTACAAACAAAGGGAGCCAATTTCACGATTAATTCCATTCTCCTATAAGCTCGGAACGACTCTTCTATAAGAAAGAAAGAAATGATATTCCTACACGGCTGGTTTTGTAGATGTACTGATCCACTTTGTGTTGGTTGGGAGTTTAGTGAAGTGATGGAGTGTGTGTTGGTCAGGAGTTGGTTGTGCTGCTGCTCCGGTTCTTTTAGCTCCGGGTGATGGTGTAAGATGTGGGCTCGGGGATTTGAAGTGTTCCCAAAATACTTGACTTATTTTGCTCACTGCATATGTCATGTCAAGCTCCTTTTTACCCAGAAATTGTAAAATCCGAAGTGCACCCAAACATCTTCAGCGAAGACGGCGCAACGTGTTCTTGATTTTTTATATGTATATATTTTATATATATATATATATATATATATATAAGTTAAATCTCTTATGTATATACAGTTTTTTACATGTATAATGTACATTTAGGAAACATTGACACCATCCTATAACGAAGTCCCTGCTGACCCTCTGCACACGTTACCGTAGCAGAAGGTAAATCAGTAACTGCCCGTGTGTTTACTTATCTATATATAGTATAATTCAGGCCTACAAGGTTTATGCCAAGCTCCATTTTGAACTAGCAAGTTAAACTGGGACACGCCTATAACCATTACAACTTTTAAAAATCCCTTTACTACAAAGTTTGAATTTCACTCGCTTTAAAAATGTAAAATTCTGTTTATGTAGTTATAATTATGGTGTAGCTTCAGTATTTCAGGCTAAAAACCTGCTAAGCATGTGTTAGTTATACACAATAAGACATAATATATAAATAAGACACTGTTCTAAAGCAATTAAGCACCAACCCAAATACGCTCCGTTGTTTTATTTACAATTTTCCATTGCGATCCTCCCCAAATCGCCTTATGGAACCTGTGCTTCGTATGTAGGTTTGTTTACATTCTGTAAGAACCCAAGATGGCGCCGACTGAGCTTTGTTTTCGTACAGTATACTAGGTGCTCATTGGTTGGTCTACTTATTATTGGTCTGTGGTCACCTCACCGAAGTGCTGCTGGATTTTCAATTCTGATTGACTTGTGTCTGCAATAGTCATGTTCTAGCTGCTGTGACGGACGTTGTGACAGAAAGTGATGTTACATGGATGTCACACAACATTTAAAAGAATAACTATGTTTAAGTGCAGGTTGAACCTACCGTTGGAGTAAATATTGAGGGTTTCACTGGAAGGGGCTGTTTAACTGAAACTACAGTTCTAGTTTATTGGTTTATGAAATAAGTGGCTTGTAAGACTATGTTTAGTTTAATATTTATTATTTTTTTTATCGAGCTGTCAGTCTGTCAGTCAGCAGCGTGTAGTATGTCTGTGAAAGCACTATTATTGCTCGATGAGCGTGGAGATGAGATGACCTTTAGAACCTTTTTTTTTTGCCCCACATCTCATGCACTGTGGGATTTGGCCACTCGTAAACTTCCTCCCTTTAGACTTCCCCAGTTAAAGTTCTGAAATGTGCAAGCTCAGCACACAACCCAGGCACTTCCATTGTTTTAGTGTTAGCATGCTGGGCTGAGACTGAGACCAGCGATTTGCTGTAATTGGATATTTCTGAGACGTCTGCTGTAGAGTGTGTTCCATGATGTGATGTATTATACACAGTGGATCTGTAGTCACATCTGCTCAGAAACAAGGCAGGTTCTCAGGTTCATCTGCTCAGGTTCTCGTAGCTGTTAGTGTTCCTCTGTACATGTTCACTGGAGGGTGCAATGCACAAAGTCAGAGCCTTTCACAGCCGCACACTTCTGATTTCTTGCGTTCTACCTGTGTGGACCTTTACCAGCTTGTCCTTGTTCTCATCACTGTTTTATGAAGTACAGAAATAAAAAAGGAAGCTGATACCGACATAAAAACAATACATTGGCTTGTCATATTTGTTTTGGGTTCCTCTTGTCATGTTCCACTTTTTGCGAGGTTGATCATGTAGCGTTTTTTTAATGGGATCAGTCATGAGTACATAGCGTTAAAAGGTCAGAAATGGGAAGCGCGTCTCCTTTAGAGTTTGGTGTGTGGTATCCAGACCAGCTGACTGAGACGTTCAGATTGAGGTTTTATTAAAGAACCTTTTCCAGTAACGCCCCTGTGATGGGCCTGTAGTGGAGACTTGAGGAACACACAATTAAAGGTTAGAATAAAGTCTCTGCTGTTCGCTAAGCTTACGTGTGTTTTCTTTTAATAAACCAGCAATTGTTTAAAAATGATACTATAATTATATTGGGGGAAAGATTTTTTTTAAACCTTTTTTTTTTTTTTTCAGATGCCTTTGGGGTTTTATTCCAGAAATGTCCTAACTCTTCTCTGTTTGTGTAACCATGGTGATTACAGTTAGGATATCAAAGAGCACACGAACAAATCTAACGCTGATCTTTACTCCTGTGTAGTAGAGCTGGACGATAAATCGATTTTTTTGATTGATTAATTTTTGGATTAGGATGATGTGTAAATGAAAATCACGATTCATATTCAAGCTTAAGGTATTTTAGATAGGATTTTTTAACTTAAGGGGATCTGTGGATTGGGCGCGGAGCTCACGGCCCCCTGCCCAGGAATTTTTTCTTTCCTGAATCTGCCATCCAGTAGAACAAAAAGCCTCCAAATGCTGGAAAGTGGAACCTGGTGGAAGGAAATGATAGATGCAGTGGCGTCTCATATCACTAGAGATTTGGTGCTCAGATTAACATCGTGGGGGGAAATGAGTTCACTTAGATGTTAAACATAATCAACCACAGATATCAAGCTAAAAGTATTTTGTTCAAGTAGCCCCGCCCATCTACACAGCAGTACAGGTGTAACATGCCACGCCTCAAACCTTTGCTTGCTAACCTACTAACTAAACAATTAACTAAAAACACTTTAAAGTAAATAATAAAAGCACCTCATGTCTTTTTATTCCTTAAAATTATAAAAGTATTTTGTTCTGTAATCAGGACTTCAAGACTTTTTCAAAAGGCACTTTTTATTTTTTTGACCGTGAAGGTGAACCTGCAGTGAGTCGCTACTGAGCAGCTCTCAGAGTTCTAAAACAAATCAGAAATGTGTTTACGTCTTCTTTCTATTGATATTGTTACAATACAATGTAGTTGAATAATGTTCTTGATTTAAAAACAATCTGAATTATAAATCGGCTGCAGGTTTGAGAAAACAAACAAAAAATGAAACAAAAACTTTGGGATTTGGTGTTTAGGCCGTATCTCTCAATTCATTTATCATGAACTACATCTCACATGGGATGAATCCTATTGAACGCTTAGTGACAGCCGTTTGATTAGTGAGTAGTTTGGGATTTCCAGGGGTTCCTCCTGAAGTATCTTTCCATTATCAGGTCTTCAGTTAAGACTTGTTTCCTTGAGGGTTCTAGGTCTGTGCTCGGGTGTGGAATAAGGACTGTATCAGGTATCTTGTCCCCGTTTTTGGAAGTGACGACCCAGAGACCTGCTCAATGAACTATCGGAGAGACGGGAGCAGCAGAGGCCGCAGCTCAGCATGTGACAGCATGTGAAGGTTTTATCTGTAGACAAAGTCCACATTATCTGCCCGAGTCACATTGGCCACCACACCCACCAGCAGGAACCACTTCCTGTACTGGTGTCTCCCTTCCCCCTGCTCTTTGCAGCTTTCGTCCATATCCTCATTTCGCCAGAGATCATGTGTGGTCGTGTGAAGCAGGTTGCTGACGATCCTGTATAAATATGAGATGGGTGATGTCGCAGAGAAAGCTTGCGTGAATGTTTTGTGCCTGGACTTCATGCCTGTGCAGTTATGATTTTGTAAGAAGGAAATGATGGGTTTGTTTCTGACATTTCTTCACAGAGGGAGGTGATAGCGTTCACTGGGGGAGACGGTGTGCTCGACCCCAGGGTGTTATTTATTACATATAAACCCCTGCCTTATTTAATATTCCTTCTGATGTGAGGCTAATCTGAGTGGTAACGGAACACTCCGTTATGATTGTCGTTTGCTGAAATGCCCCGTATCACCTCCTCTTACACCACAGTGTGTGGTGCAGAAGTTCAAATAAAAATTCCTTCTGTGCAGCGACTGGTTGATGATCATGATAAGTCATGAGTCCATGAGAACATCTGGATGCAAAACAGTTTCACTTTAGAGGCCAGCGTGTGTAGACTTTATCGTAGCTCGATCCTGGCGTGATTTATTGGAATGAAACTTGCTCTGTCTGTGTAAGGACCAGAGTATTTTTGAAATTTCAGAATCTTCATATTCATGAGTCTGTCCGCTGTTTATTCTGCCGCAGTGATGCAGGCCATGTTCAATCTTCCTGTATTATAAATCATTAGACATTAGATGCATGTCATGTAGGACAGAACACGTACTGTAAACATGTGAACTGTGGGATTCCATGAGTGTGCTGTAGACAGTCCCATCCACTAACAAAATCTCACAGCCGCCCCCATACAACTCACCGCTACCTCTACCACCAACAATTTGTCGTCTCCACCAGTCTTCAACCAATCAGTAGGGTAGAAATGAGAATAGTTCCTCCTCTCCTCTCAGTGTTTATTTGTGCAGATACAGATGTTCAAATGTTTTCCTTCAGTGCTTTCAAAGCCTTTCAGCGTTAAACAAATGACACACTTGAAATAGAAGCGTTCCTCATCTGCTCCCATGATCCAACAGCTCCTCATGATTGGTTAATATCTTTGTAATTGTCCAGGAGAGAGGAACTCTGTGCTGTCCACCTAGAGAGAGCTGGTCCGTTAATGCAGTTTTGGGCCCAGTGTTTTAGCTTGAGCTCTGGCACTGATGCCTTTTGGGTATTTCCATGATATTTTCACCATTTATCTGCTTTCTGTGCAATATTAACGCTGATCTCTCATTTTCCCTCTGCAGATATGAGACGGGTGGTGCGGCAGAGTAAGTTCCGGCATGTGTTTGGCCAGGCGGTGAAGACTGACCAGTGCTATGATGACATCAGGGTGTCCCGGGTGACGTGGGACAGCGCCTTCTGTGCCGTCAACCCCAGATTTGTTGCCATCATCGTGGAGGCCAGTGGTGGTGGAGCATTTATGGTTCTGCCTCTTCAAAAGGTAAATCCTGGGGATGGAAATTACTCGTATTATATACGGTTCTGGAGAGATCCGTTCTTTTTCGCAGGTCTAGGACTCATCTCCGTCCACTTTTGAAACAATTGGTTCTAAGATCACTCGTAAAATCAGTGCATACACACACCCAGACTTGCTCCTGTGGTAGTTTTACAGGGTTTAGCTGTGTTTTTTCTGTGTTACTGATCAGGTTCTTTGAATAAATGAAGAGAAGGAACAGAGAAGAGAAAGGCAAGGTGAGACTAACATGTGTAAAGCACCCTCATGCATTCGTTACTGTGCAAAACATGGGCGTTAGCCACATGACCAAAAAATATGCGGACACCTGACTACCTACATGTGGCTCTTGTCATAATTGAATGTGAACACTAGTAAACAGTAACGTATCAACTCTAGAGCACATTATCACAGACTATACTAGATGTCCCAGCAGGGGACTCACACTTCTTAAGATCTACTCCTACTCTTTAAAATTGCACCAACGGATCTAAGGCACATCAGAACATACTTACAGTGCTGCGGTTATCCTTCGCCGTTGCTGGGCATGATGAATTTGTTGTAAAGATCTCTGGTGCTAGTGCACTTTTAACGCATGGCTTAGTGTGTCTTTCACATATATAATAAAGGTTAATAAACCTTTCCGTTTGTTTACACGCTTTGCACACGCAGTACTCTGTAGGTTCACTTCGGCTCGATTCTCCTGTATCCGCAAATGCAAAATCAGTTCTGCAGAATCAGGTCCACCTCGGGAACACTGCCACACACACTCCGGGATTCCGACGTCAGGGGTCAATCCCATCGTTATATCCGACTGGGGAAACCCATGACTGTCTCACTCACCCCAGTAGGTTCAGTTGCAACCTGATTGCATCCCAAAAGGTCACATTTATGTTTTATTGCCATATACAGGTAACAGTGGAACATCCCTACCAGCAGTGACATTCTGGGTAAAGCAGAGTGATGTGTGTGATGGTGATAGAGGAGTAATGGCAAAGTGAGAACAGCTTCTGAAAATGTGCCGATACCGGAGCTGCTTCTCATTTCCTACTTCAGTGAAATCACATCACTTGACTCTGAAATCCTCTGTTTCTTACCTTGTTGGTAGAAACTGTATCCTTTATTCATGGCTTTCATCGACCTCTAGTCTCATCCAGGGTGCCACTGTATTGACTTTTCTTTCTCTCTGTCTTAGCGGTGCAACTTCTGTCACCCTGTAATGTAAGCGGATCACATGTCATGTTCAGCAGCGAGTCTAACCGGTCTGCTGTGCAATATGAGCGATGGGCCACTGAGTCATTAACCCCAGAGCTTAATGTTCCTGGCCTCTTAAACCCCAGTGAGCTTCTGTTGTCTGACCTGTGTTGTCCTGTGTCTGACCTTTTATGAGAGCCGGGAATCCCGTCCAGCTTTACAGAAACACAGGATTTGCTTACAGCCAACCCTGATTTTACTGTGGTCTTTACGCTCAGCGGTGTAACCAGTATACCTGTCCTGATGTTGGTACACATGGTTTGATGTAAATCTAGTCTTGGATCAGCGTAATGGGGAGCAGGTTCAACGTCAGACTGCCTTGTTTAAAGTTGAAATTATTTTCCTGTTGGTTTATTGAAACACTGTAGTGGTGAAAAGTCCTGAGCTCATTCAGGAACCGTTCCGAACCGGAAAATAAACAATTATTGCTTAATTTAAAAGTACATGAATGGGTTGGTTTATATGGAAGGAATCAGAAACATAATCAGTACAGAGTTAAGCTCTTGTGCACTTCGATGATCAGTAACGGCTTGGTGGGATGAAGCAGTGATGCTGCCAGCGTTCCTGATGTTGGTTATCTTCTAATAACAGCATCCTGTGAGTGTTTTATTCCTCTTACACTACATCGGTTCTCCAGTTTTAGATTTATTGAAGAAGACAATATACTTTTTTTGTGTGTTACTGTGGAATGTCACAGAAACACGTTAAGTAATGTTATTAATGCTTTAATGTTATAACTTGCATTAGAGCAGCTCTAAACCGTCATCCCTTCAGCAGTCTCCTAGGGGCGGAAGTAACATCGAATAAATAGTTAACGCAGGAGTGTTATGTGTATATGTAAGCATTTACGTTTATGTTTGATATGCATTTTATATACATGTATGTATTTTGTGTGTGTTTATATACATGTTTTTGTGTGTGTGTGTGTGTGTGTGTGTGTGTGTGTTTATGTATATATATATATATATATTAACGCAGTTAAACATATATTTATATATGTTTATATATTTGTGTAGGTATATATATATATATATGTATATATATATATATATATATGTATATTTATGTGTTTCGGTGTTTTTACATATATATATTAGGGGTGGGACTCAATTTAAAAAATTGAATCTGATGAATTAGATTCTTTGTAATTAATTAATCTTGATTATTCGCATAATATTTTCCCCAAAAAGCGAAATTTTGATTTAAATGGATTTTTGTGGACAAGTGAATCAAATAATAGACACAGACATGAATATTGTAAACTCAAGCTCTTTTAATGTCTGGAAAAAATTTGCTTTTCAGTGTAATAAAGCTGTTGAATTTTGCTTGAAATGGTCGTTTTGCACGGCAGTTAAAAAGTTGGATCGCATGTTGTTATCTGTAGCACATTTTTAACCCCTTATCTTCTACCACAAATAGTGGTCTACAGTCCAGAGCAGTTCATTTTGCAAAAGAATTTGTGAATTTGTCTGATGTTGACTTACTAATTTTGGTCCTGAAGTTAGTCATTTGTTTTGAGTTTGGGCTGCCGACACCTCATGTTCGTACTCGGACCGGGACTGCTAACAGCTCAGGCGGTTTCTGTGCTCGCTGCAACCGTAGGGTTGAAGTACTTTCGTGGTTTGCACACTTTTGTTTTCACATTTTTTTCGATTAAATACGTTAATTTTTTTCTAATTAATTTAATCTAATTAATTAATCGTAATTAACATGTTAAAGTCCCCCCCTAATTAATTTATATATATATAAGATCTTGAGTCGTTTTTCCGTAGAACAGTGCTCGATATGTCGAAGTAGAGCTAAATATATTGTATGTGGGGGAAAAATAACAGCACTACAATTTCATCCCGACAAGCCTGTTTCGTGGTTGCATGGTGGGCAACCACGAAACAG
>JAOUQZ010000027.1:15387840-15403220 GCA_028564935.1 Neosilurus hyrtlii
CCTGCTTTAACCCCATCATGCCCCTCAGTCCTGCTTTATAATACTTTACTTACCGTTTTGTTCCCTTAACTTCCTCTATTTCTGTCTCCTCCGCGGCGCTGCTGTAAATAGCGCTGGCGTGCGTGCATTCATAGAACATGAGGGGAAGATGCTGACAAAATTTGCATTCAGCTAGGTCTTATTTTCGGGGTAGGGCTTATTCTGGACCGTTCTGCTGAAGTAAGGGTAGGTCTTATTATCGGGGAAACACGGTACATGTTTTTGAAACTCCTCTGAGAGTTTTTGACAGATCTGCACATTTGAGTAGCTAGCATGCTAAATACGAAGTGTTTGTGTATTGTAGCCATAGTAAATGCTATCAGTATGAAACTTTATAATGTCAGAGATGTCACTCATGGTCTGGAATAAATTTGGTGGGCGTTGGCCAATAGAGGGTGCAATCTGATTTGTTTGAATCTTGAGTATGATCAAGTGCCACGCCTGTGTCCAACCTCTACAAGTATTGCGATTGCTTAAAGTAGGGTGTGGCCTGTTATGCTAACAGTTACAGTGTTTAGAAATTGACCAGTTAGATTCAAGTGAATAGAGTCAAATTACCATAAACTACACAGAACTATGTATTATCTTTAGAGCAATGTGCCAGAAAGTTATTAAAAGTATTTTACTGCATTCTCTAAATTGCAAATTATTAATGGACAAATTTTAGTAGCTAGCTTGCTAAATACAGAGTCTTCTTGGAGATAGTAAATGCAATCCGTATGAAACCTCTTCTTTCCACTGGACACTAGGGGGAGCTCTACAAATATGAGAACTACATCTCAAGAGTGGTTCATCCAATTTGTACAAAACGTGGTGTGTACACTCTAGGGCCACTCCTGTGGGTACCAATACAATGGTGCTCTGATTGCTCAAAGTTGTATTGTACTAACAATTAAATTGTATTCAAGTGAATACACTTGAAGTGGAGTTTACAGCATGAACAGACACTTCATCAATTAAACAAAAAAATGATCCCAAATACCAAGAATGGTGCATCAGTGCTACCTAGCCGTCGAGAGGGACTTGTGCAGATGGGCCGGGACCCCATTTATAACGGTTTGCAGTTCTATTTTGCATTGTTTCTTCTCTCTTTTTTTATTTAGGATGTGATAATGTGATCATGATCTGGAACGTGGGTACGGGTGAGGCGCTCATAACACTGGAGGACATGCACCCAGATGTCATCTTCAGCGCATGCTGGAACCGCAGTGGCAGCCTCATCTGCACCGCATGCAAGGACAAGAAAGTGCGCGTTATCGATCCACGCAAGGAGGAGATAATTGCGGTACGCATTTGTGTGCACACACACTCACACACACAAGCGCACTCATGGAGACACATGCATACATGTGCACACATTTGTGCATACACTCAGTCCAGTCTGTATAAGCAGGTGTGTGTGTGTGTGTGTGTGTGTGTGTGTGTGTGTGTGTGTGTGTGTGTGTGTGTATCAGGAGAAGGATAAGGCCCATGAAGGAGCAAGGCCAATGAGAGCCATTTTCCTGTCTGATGGGAACATCTTCACCACTGGCTTCAGCCGCATGAGTGAGAGGCAGCTCGCACTCTGGAACCCGGTACAGTACTTTATACACACACAACATTATGCATAAGGATACTGTGTGTGTGTGTGTGTGTGTGTCAAATATGTGTAAAAAATGGGAAGAAAAACATTTCTGTAATGTGTGTGTGTGTGTGTGTGTGTATAAAAATACACACACATTACAGGGAAGTTTTTCTTCCCATTTTTTGACACCAAAATTTAAACCCACATCTTTTTTAGCTTTTGTGAATAACTAATTTATTTGAACGCTCAAAATGCGGGTATAATAATCTCACGGTGGAGCTTTGTTTCATCATTCACATAAAAATTAAATTTAAGATACTATGTAATGTGACATTTTATTTTTTTACCAGCAAAACATGGAAGAGCCGATTACAGTCCATGAGATGGACACCAGCAACGGAGTCCTCCTGCCTTTCTACGATCCGGACACCAACGTGGTGTATTTGTGTGGAAAGGTAAACATGATGCTGGGGGACCCAGCACTTTTTTTTTTTACCCACTCCTGATTATTTGCCTGTGACAGCACACCATAAGGTGCTCTGTATTTTGTGTTTTGTACCTGCAGAACATGTTTAATTATTACAGTGATAATCAGTAATAATCTATAGGCAGCTCCTCGGCTAAAATATGTTGTTGTTTTCTTTTCTTTTTCTTTTTGTTAGGGTGACAGCAGCATCCGTTACTTTGAGGTTACTGATGAGGCACCGTACGTGCATTACCTCAACACGTTTTCCACCAAGGAGCCGCAAAGGGGGATGGGCTACATGCCTAAGAGAGGCCTGGACGTCAACAAGTGCGAGATCGCCAGGTGAGACGGGAGCAGCAGGTTTTTATCTCACTGAACTATGAATTTCACTGCTAAGACTCAGTGTGTTTGTGTGAAGGAAATAGGGTGTAACGTCACAGGAAATATCGACTAATCAAATCATCACTTACCCCGAAGGTGATTCCCTGTTTGTCAAGGCCGTAGTTCGTAGTATTTTGTTTAAATTTTTTGGTGAGAGCCTGAAATCACAAGAGTAGGATGTGAACCAATGAGTTCGAAGAAGGTAAGATAACCGCAATAATAACAGTAAACAGGCATTAAACTAACAAATCAGACAAATCATCTTCCCTTAAGCAAGACACCCAACCCAAAACTACTCTCCGGGCGCCCCAATGTGTGTGCAGCCCACTGCTCTGAGTGTGTGTGTGCTCACTGTTTACGTGTGTGTGTGTGTGTGTGTGTGTGTGTGCGTGCTCACTTTGGATGGGTTAAATGCAGAGAAACTAATTTCCCCTCTGGGTTTAATACAGTATAGCGGGGAAAAACACATCGTATATACCTCAGTGTATTTAATGCACATCACTTTGGCGGAAACTGTTGCCTCGATGTCCCTCTTGCCATAGATTTACAGTGCAATGCAACCCCCGTATGTGGATTTATGACTTTTTATTTTTTTCCCTGATGAAGGTTGTAATAATATGTTTCGATGGGTAAGGACATAAACTATGCATGCCAGCTTTCCTTAAGTTTGGGTTTAAATTCTATTCAAAGCTTCTGTAAACATTTTGTGAAGTGAAGGGCAGTGGTGGCCCGGTGATGGGGTGCTGGATTACTGATCCCAAGGTCGGGGGTTCAGGCCCCCACTATCAACGGGATGTCGCTGCTGCCCCACCAGTGCAGCTAACTGGGTTATCAAAGACCAGTCATGTCTCTCTGTGTCTATGGTGAGAGGCATGTAAAAGAACCATTGCTGATTTTCGTAAAGAGTAGGCCAGTGGGTTGCCGTCAGCGTGTTTCTGCCCTGCGATGGTCTTGCGACCTGTCCAGGGTGTACTCTGCTCTCGCCCTTAGTCGGCTGAGATGGGCTCCAGCCTCCCTATGACACTAGTTAGGATTAAGCGGTTCAGAAGTGGTAAAGTGATATTTAAACCAAAAAAAAAAAAAAAGAATTTTGAGTGGGCGTGCTTGTGTGTCACCTTGTAATGGGCAGCACATATCTGTATTATGTTTAAAACCTCCCTACATCTTCCTTATAGCAATTTCATTTGTCTGCATTGTTTTTGACGTATAAATAAAAATACCGTGTGTATGTGTTTCAGATTCTATAAGTTGCATGAGAGGAAGTGTGAACCCATCATCATGACCGTGCCAAGAAAGGTGAGTCCTTCCTGCCCTGTTCTACATTGAACGGTGGTTAGTTTTTGATGCAGGTGTATTTTATAGGTGTGCAGGTACTGAGTGTAACTCATCTGTTTAAATGTAAAAGATTGCTACACCAGTGTTATCTGGGTCATTACTTTGGCACTGATAGGGTTGTTACCCATCACCAGGTGTTCATAGTAATTCAGGCAAAGAAAATGGAAGTGCAACTCTGTGAAAAGAGAATTTTATTTAAATAAAAATATCAAATACCATGTTTGATGTGCTCGAGTCGGTAAGCCGATAAAGAATTCATCACAATCTTACCAAATTTACTTCTCCACCAGCTATGATCGAAAACTCCTCTCTGTCCTGGTTGTCCAGACCACTCATCAGTCTCCTCCTACTTTTTGCCACTAGCTGGCAGCATTACAACCTTCATGACTATTGTGTCTTAGGGTAATATCCTGTGCAATGATGTGGAAAATAATTTCGACCGCGCCCTCTGTACGCTTGCTGCCATGGCTGATAGGCTCTACAGAACTACAGCCACGATCCATCAGCATTTATTCAGCAGCTGCATTTTTTTTCCATGTACAAAATGTTATAGCAACCCAAAAATAGAATTTTATATAGAATTTTATTATATTTTACTATACATAATTTTCTGAGCGTGGACACAACATACTATTTGCAACATAAACATTCTTTTTGCAGTATTTTTACTGATACTTGGTTTAGTTCCATATAAGAATTAACAGTAAAATTACCAGCTTTCAGATCAGGAACATGAAAACAATTCATGTGTACAAAGACCTGAAACCTGTTATTACAATTTTGTATTTTTTTTTATAAAGACCTCTGTCTGTCTGTCTATCTATCTGGACTAGCCTAGTATTACCACAGTACTGGTTGAATAGTCAAGGTTTTCTTCACTCATCACAGGACGGATCCTGAACACTGACCACTTAATCTCAAACGTGTACAAATACCAACTAGTCCCAATTCTATCCGATAGCAGCACCGAACCATCCACTGTGACGTCAAGTTAAAAACACTGTATATGAAATTATCTAACTGTTCATTTCTACATGCGGACAACTTTCACACTGGAACCACACTCCACACCTAAAATAGTTATTTTCTATAAAACTCAAGCACATGGTAGACCTTCATACATTAGTCTGTAAACCTATAAAATAATATTCATAACGAATTAACGTCAGAACTCCAGTGTCGGATGACATAATTATTCTGGATTTGTAAGTGTGAACAATAAGTTGCTCTTAGTCAAACTCTCTAGTAAAGATTTCTATACGATGAAACATCATTCAATTTAAATGCTTATTTAAATAAGCACCACATGCTACGAGCACAGTCATGGTAGTGTCTTTTAAAATAGCCCAAATCTTCAGACGGCTTCTTCTGCTCTGCCAGCTCTTGTAGAATCTCATCAGTGCAAACCTTGGCTCGCTTGTGCAAATCAGTCTTGTGCAAAATTCCGAATTTGGAATTTTAATTGAATTGGCTCCACCCCACAGAATGTTGGAACTACAGGAAGTGGAATTAAATTCATTGCAGTTCAGAGAAATTCCTTACAGCCAAGTAACAGGAAGAATTTGCCATGTTTAACAAAGGTTTTGGCTTAAATACTAAAAATACTTTACAAACACTAAAATTAAACACGAATTCCCCTCCATTTTGAAAAATTTGTAATATTCTTTTTATTCGAAAATTAACAAATGACGCAAAATTGTGGTAAATGCAGTGATCATTTATTACAGTTCTTAATTTATAGGGTAATGTTGTTGCATCTAATTGTCAGAGGTTCCTCAAAGTTCCACTAAAGATCCTCTCAAAAGGTGCGGATGATGCAGGTACGGTCAGATATTAACAGGCGAGAGCAGCGAGGTTTGGAAAACTGCTCTGGTTTTCTTTCCAAAACACCCAAAGCTCAGCGTCCTCCGTTAGGCCTGGTTTACTCTCTCAGGTAGACATGGAGTTCATAGTAATAATATTTATATGAAATATGTTAAAACAGTCCTGTGTGGAATATACTGTAAAGCACCACTACTTCTACTTCCTTCAATTCAAATTTGAATTGCATTTCTGCTTCCTGTTTCCAACCTCAATTCAAATTCATGGAATTGAATTAGAATTTGGGGGACATTCTCAATTCAGTTCGGAATTTTGCACAAGCCTGGTGCAGATCAG
The DNA here is from genome assembly GCA_028564935.1 of Neosilurus hyrtlii. Lineage (NCBI taxonomy): Eukaryota > Metazoa > Chordata > Actinopteri > Siluriformes > Plotosidae > Neosilurus > Neosilurus hyrtlii. The sequence goes on from JAOUQZ010000027.1 coordinate 15,393,783, forward strand.
TCTGTACTTCCTTAAGCTCCTGTGCCTGGAACGCTATGCTATTATCCATAAATATCAGCATGACTGCAGTTTTACAAAGAATAACAAACATTTACCGGTGAAAAGAGGTTTGGGAGCGTCTGCAGGGTTTTCACAGCCAGCAGCACAGCAAGAACCAACCATTTTAACACAGGAATAACACACAACACACACCGAACACCTGCGTGGGTTTTTCCCATGATGGCCAGTTAAAGCCAGTTACCCACGAGAGAGATGATTTTCCACATCATTGATCTCAATTTCATACAAATCCCCCGAACATTCCTGAGTTCATTCACTCATCACTGAAATCAGTTGTCTTCAGTCACTTCTTTAATTTTTAATATGTTTATGGTGAGAACCCTGGGTGGGGCACCAGCCTAGTGCAAACCTTAGAGACACTGAAGTAATTTACATTTTTTTAAGTAAATAAATAAATCATATGTATATTATAATAAATATCTTGGAGCTCTGTGCGAATTCATTTTAAAGTGAATCTTGATTTTCATTTCATGCATCGTCTTTACTAAAAATTCTAATGAATTAATAATGTGGATATATATTTTGCAACATTTTGCAATTTCCTTTTAATTTCTTGTGTAAAACCAATGAAACCTCATTTCCTTCTCTCTCCCTGTTCAGTCGGACCTCTTCCAGGATGATCTGTATCCGGACACGGCGGGGTCTGACTGTGCCCTGGAGGCTGAGGACTGGTTTGAGGGGAAAAACGGCGATCCGATCCTGATCTCCCTGAAGGATGGCTACATTCCGTCCAAGAACCGTGACCTCAAGGTTGTCAAGAAAAACATCCTGGATAACAAGGCCAAGCCCGGCAAGAACGCAGAGAACAACGCCGGGCCTCCAGCCTTCAAAACAGCTTGCGCAGCCCCGAGTGTCGTACGTTTCACAAGCTCTTATATCTACTTGTTTTTAATCACTCTTTTCATCCCTTCTCATCAGTTATGGTTCACCCTTGTGCTTATTACAAAACCACTTCATCTTCATGTGGTTTTTCTTTATTGCATCAAAGTGCTGAATGTATATGAGCTGAAACAGGAAACGGAATGATTACTTCTGTATATCAGTTCTATATAGATGTACACACTCCGTCTGTATCTTTAAATATCAACCCTAAAGTTTTCCTTCGTATACCATAAACCTCAGAAAAGTTTTTCACGCATCACCTCTGAGACTAATATTTAATTAATGACTACATCACAGCCAGTAATAAATATGTGCATTCTTCCTATAAAATAATTTACAGAAAGGCCTCTACTCCAATCTTCCAATAAAATTGCATCACAGTCCAATTGTTAAAAATAATATAAACAATATATGCATATACTCTCAATTACTTTTATTTCATATATTGTTGCTTTTCATGGAGAGCCAGTTAGCATGGAGCTAGCTGGTTAGCTGAGTCCAATTAAGTCGTGATTGGTGGAAAAAATCTGTCAAACCTGTCAGGTGTGATTTTGCCTTTATTTAATTTAATAATTTTTTAAAAGCATTTAATTCTTTAAAATAAAAAAAAAGTCCTGTTTGGTGAAAAAAATAAAATTCTTTAATTCTTGAGGATGAAAAAATTGTTTTATCATGAAATACTTCAGCATAAAACAATTCTGAACCATTTCCATTTAAAAAATTTTGTAATGTAGATTTTGAGGTCACAGTATATGAGCTGATATCCTAGGAGTAGATTAGCCAATCAGAGCGTACAACTGCCAATATCTAGTGAACTAGGAAGGAATAATTATATATTATACTATACATATATAGTATGTAATGTTATGTAATGTCTTTCGTCCAAGGTGTCTTGTTTTGATTCTGGTTGGGTTTTAATTTTTTTAGCAGAAAAGTGATACGAAATTGGACGAGGTGCTGAAAGAGATCAAATCCCTTCGAGATCTGGTGAGCAGTCAGGAAAAGCGAATCGCCAAACTTGAGGAGCAGTTGTCCCAAATGGATGTCTGAAGGACCCGGTCCTTCCCCCCTCCCCCCAGCTACTGTTCAGGAAATTCTTTTGGCCAGGTGGGTGGGACTAGTCACTGCCAGTCACTGCGACTGTTCCGTCTGAGACCTGCCCAACATTCCAAGATGAACTTTTGGTTTTCATTCTTTCCTTCTCTTTGATGTTCTAACCCCTCAAACCAGTTCCAATTGCGAAATGAGCGCAGGAGAGACGCTGCATCGGTCTCTCTCAAAAGTCAAGATTGTTTTTTTTTTTGTTGTTTTTTTTTTTTTTACCCAACTGTGTTCTGAAAGTGGCACTTGTGTTTTATTTGGTGTTTTTGAAAGGTGTTGAACATTCTTGCTTTTCTTATACTCCAAAAAAAAAGGTGACCAATGTTCCGATGTGAATCATTCGCTCGAGTTGTGTGTTCAGATATTGAAATCAGTATTGTGTTCCTCACCATCCATTCTTCTTTGTTGCCAAATTTTTAGAGGAGAGTCCCCTATATGGTTCTCCTTCACAGTATTTGACCATAGTTTTTTTTTGTTTTGTTTTTTTTAAATACACATAGTCCACTTTGAACTAATAAGGGACATTGCAATAGGCTGGTAATACAGGAGAGGGGATTTATTTGATTTATCGGACCATTTAAAAGGTCGCTATACAATAAATATTCATGTTTGAAGCTGATTTTAACCGAGCAGGCTGGATGTACAGATTGACAGAGGAAAGCAACGTTCACGTACAGAAACAGTTTTATGTTTATCTCCATCTTTATTCCGAATTCTCTAAATATAAACATTTAGAGCATTTCTTCTGCTGTTTTGAGGATTGTATAGTGATGTAACTATTCAGCATTGTTATTCCAGTGGCCGTGAAGAATGAGCAGGCCTTCAGGTTGAACTTTTCTCATCATTCCAGAAACTTCTCCACAGCAGCGTCCTCTCGTTATCTTAAATGCATGCAATAAAGGTTTTTTTTTCATCTAACTTCAAACCACGTTCCTGGATTTCCCTCTGTCTTGTTTTGTGTCTTTGGGTAAATAGTTGAATTCGGAAAGTATAAAGGTGTAATACCACATGACTGGTGTTCCACATGACATTCCATCTTCAGTAACTCTTTTTATTTTTCAGGAATCTCTTTGATTCCCTGTTTACATTTTACACCAGAATCCGTTCTGTTATTCAGGCAGGGCTCGCTTTAGTATCAGGATTTTTAATTCATGAATGAACATTGAGAAAGTGAACAAAAACCCAACATTCTGCTGAGGATGTTTAGTTAACTATTAGCCACGTTAGCATGGTTAATCAGTCAACCCTTTCACCTTTTTGATTAAAGTATTAACATTTTTTCTCAAACTCAAAGACTTTTTTATTTCTGACTTTTAGTTCCCCAATGTGTTTTTGTTCAAATTCTTTTTTTATTTTCAATTTTTTAATTTTCAATATATATATTTAGTTGTCTGGGTGATAACGGAGCTCTAAACTGACAGCCTTGCCGTACTCTTGGCTTCCTGTTTCCGTTGTACAGGAAGTGACTGCCCCGCTGTCTTAGCTGTGCAAAACGAACACTTCCTAAGGGTGTAGCTCACATTTGTCTAGACAGTGTCCTATATCCTAAAGTGTACTACAAAGGAAGAGTACCAAACTGACTCCGATTAAAACGTGTGATGGGTGAGGCGCATTAGTGCCAGAGGAATATAACGGTCCTTTCACACTTGGCGTTTTTTACTCTCCAGAGCATTTCTTTTGTTCTGATCTGGAGGAAACCTCTCTTATGACATCCTGTTACTATTCTCTAAGCAGTCCTCACTAGTATCAGCTAACTTACTAGCCTAGCATGCCATGTAGACGTGAGTTGTTCATATTCTTGTTCATAATTATGGTATTAAGGAGGTGAAACTGGCTCTCAGGAGGATCTTTGCTGTAGCTTTAGAGAAAATTAAAAGAATTCGAGCTCCTTATGTGTCTTTACTTCATGCAGCTACAGTTAAAACGAGAGGTTGGCACTTCCTGTACTGAGGAGTGTGCTAATACCAGGCGACCTCTGATGGTTAGTTATTTTGGAATCCTGACAGTGAAACATTTTCCATTCAATACTCCCTCGTATAAGAGTACTAATGATTCATTTCTTTATACATTGCTAACTTGTGATCTGATTGGTTGGGAGGAGAAAAAGCCACTCAAGGATTTTTAATCTGAGACACTCACTATGGTAATGGAAAAAAATCAAAAGAAAGAAACAATAATCCTGGCACTCGAGGGGAAAAACCAGCAAGTGTGAAAGCAGCGTAAGATTTGTTTCTGCTGTAATTTGTGTAATTATCTGTATGTGAACGCTCCCTCTTTATTTTCTTCTGGGTTTTTTTTTGTTTTTGTTTTTCATGAACTGAGGTGTTTGTAGGTGATAAAGCCTCTTGACTGTAGCTCACACTACCTACAAGTACCGTTCAGTACACCTCGAGTACCTTTCTCTCTTGATGTGTCTTCATTCATACCCGGTTTTAGATCAAGAGATTTGTGATGGGTTCTGTTGTGTAGAGAGTTTTATTTAGGTGATGGTGAGAGTGAGATAGTGGAGGTGAAGTTCAGGAAATGATAATGTGCCATTTCTGATGTGCTAGAAAGGAAGGGTGGATGGAAAGATTCACCGCTGTGATTAGGTAGATGGGTATATGGGGGCATGATGTGCAGGGCGAGCGTCAGCGGGCTTGACCCCATGTTAGTGTTGTCTTTTGGTTTGTAGCAGTTTTTTTCTTTGATATAGAGTTGAGTTAATTAAAGTATGGATGAAAAGTTCATGTTGCCAAATTGCTTTGTGTCATAACAGCTCGATCACACTTCACACACCCTGACATTGATTATTGTCCAATTAGAGCACACCTGGATATGTGTTTATTCCTCCAAAACCATTCCATTGAGTAGCAGTGATTAGTTTCCGAGTTGTAGTAATTAATTAGTCATTAGTTTAAAAAGAACACTGAACTTGACAGTCGTGTGTCTCTACAGAACATACCTCCTGTATGAAACATGAAACTTCAGGTGGTTAGCTTACTTTGAGTAAAACTCTTATTAGCATCACTGGTCATTAACTTCAGGTGTGTTAAGCATCATTTAATCCGGTTGTCTGGGTTTGTGATTAACTCTACCGATAATTATCCCACCCCGCACACAACAGTCACTCACACACACACACACACACACACACACACACACACACACACACACATTATGATTCATGAAGATGTTTAATTCTCCCTTTAAGGTGATGGAGTGTTTACATGTGTTTTGGTGTTGTGATGTGACGGCGTAGGTGACGAACCCGAAGGTTTTTGAAGGTTGATGAGAAGCCCGAATGAGAAAGTTTGGTGTATGTGATGTCATGAACTGCTCTGTAAATAACTACTCTTTGTTTTTATTCCAATGCTGCCTCTGTCAATCTGCATAAGAAACCAAGCCATAGTCTCCAATCTCTCCCTGTTCACTTTCAATGGAACATGAAGTGAATAAAACCCAATAAAATCTAAAAAAAAAAATAAAGAAAAAAAGAAAAAAACCTCAGCCTCCTGGTTATTTGTTCTCCTGTTCATCTTTACTTCGTGTTTCATGATGCTGGAATTGATGACAATGTCGTGACCTATATTTGTGGAGGAAGTTTGATGGTTGTGTAATTAGCTGGTGTGATTATCATTTGCTTTATAACTTGTTGGATTGGGGAAGTGCAGCTTAGGCGACTCTTTTAAACGGACTCCTTCTGGCTCAGATGAGGTTTGCGTCACAGTTTGAAACCTCAGCCTGGTTGAACACTGAGGCAACTTCCTGTTCTGGAATTAAACGCTGAAAGGTTTCTGAAGCGGTACGAGCTGTTTGTGTCGGAACGGACCACCAACCCGACGTCAGGTATTTATGCTCCGTAGCTGTTTATAAACTCACTTTTACATTCTGTTATATAAATGAATTGGTACCATCATCGATCTGATTAAAGGAAATGATATATGAATAAAGTTTATAAAGCTACTTGAAGCAGAAGACCTCGTTCCACCAGACAGCAACTTTGTAGTAATATATTAACACTTGACACATTTTTCTTTGATTTCTGTCTGACGGTGTTTTTATAGTTTAGAAGAGAAAACCTGAAGGGTGTGTATGATAATCTCATGTAAGGGAAGTCCGTAATCTGCTGTAATAACACGTGGTGTGAACAACAACAGAAACTTCACATCAACCAAACTTTGTGCTTAAAATAATCCAGAGAAAAACCTCACTTTTAGTTCTAAAATCTCAGTTTTAACAGAAATGTCATGAGCAGGGTGTGTGGCTTTACAGTCGTCCTCCAATTCATCCCTTTTCTTTTGCTCTACAGTGAAGAGTCATGAGTAAAGCGCTCGACTTGAGGTGCTTAATTTTTCTGCTGATTACAAGCATCTTCGTCTCTGGTCAGCCTTTAACTGGTGTACAAGACAAGAATGTACAAACTACAACAGTCTCCATCTCCACACAGCAATATAACAACGCAACTGATCTTCAGCCCACTGGTGGACCTCCACAGACCAGAGCGGTTAGAGAGAAACAATCTGCTGCAGCTCCAACACCCAGACAGAATACTACAGAAACCGCTTATAACAAACCTTCAGTGGGAAATGGAACTTCTGAAAACTTTAACAACACACAAGGAACTGAAACATATAGCAACAAAAACCATCCTGCAGGTAATGAAAGCTTTGGAAGCACTGAAAGTCCAACACAAACCCGATTTCCTGTAACAAATGGCAGTTCGGACCCCACAATGCCAAGTTCTGCTCCCACATTATCTACTGCAGTGGCAACAAGGCACAGAACGAATGCCACAAATTCAGGCCCTACTGTGGTGACAACACCTCACATGGGCACAGATGGACCTTCAAGATCCAGAACAACACTCAGTCCAACCACAGGAATCAGAACCACGCAGAGTCACACAACGAATCCTCACAGTACCGAAAAAACAACCACCAAACTCTGTCCTCCAGCCGAACCAAAAAGGCAAGGTCTTGTGGGTAAGTGCCTCATTGCCATCGCCAGTTTGGCTGCTCTAGCGACCATCTTCATCGTCACCACCATCGTCTTGGCCACGAAGTTGGCAGGCAGCCAATACAGGCACAGAGTGGGCCTGCTTCATGAGACTGAGATGGTCTGCATATCTGCCCTCATGAACGATTCTGATCATCCCATTCCAACACCAAAGCGCCCTAAAAGCAATGGGGCGCTGATCCCCATCACTGAAGATGACGACGGGGATGATCTCACCCTCAACAGCTTCCTGCATGATACAGAAGGTGTGGCGTAGATCTTGGGCTTGTATTTGTCTGTAAATCTTATGGCTGACCAACCCAGTGTTTGCGCTGAGGATGTGGAGGGGGTCGATCTCACGCTCTCAATTCCTCCTTCCTGATGTATAGTATGTGGTGAAGACCACAAAAAGGCTCTTTGTTTTTAACCAGACTTTATCAAATCTTATTGTTAATCAATACTGAAGAACCCGAGTCATTTCCAGAATTCTCAACCTGCAGAACAAACTGTGAGGAAGCTCTGCACTGGGTCTTCACCAAAGTCCTTGTATACTGATGTTTTGTTTGGAGGCAAGGTAGAAACTGGTTGTCACCACAGATGATGATGACGTTTGTGTTGCATAGGAAGTGTGTGAATTTGTTAGACTGAAAAAAGGAAGTGTGTTTTTAAATATAGCAGTATGTCTCTGTGTGACAGAAAAGCTGCTTAGTGATGGCAACCTTCAGCTGGAACCTTCTGTCAAAGCCAAAGCACTTCAAAATGTTAGAATGTTCATTCTAAAGTACCGTATTGTATTTCCTGCTTTCATAAACATGAATATTAATGCATATTTATACATGTAGCTAAACTGAAGTACTTCACACCTCTTACAGCGAGATCCTACCCAGTGGCTGAACATAAAGGCTGATAAACATCATTCACCAGAATTTGTGTGTTAATCCAGTATTTTCTTGGGACAGTTGACTCATATCGTGTATTCTGTATAGTTCCTGTTTCAAATTGCCGGTTTTATGACTCATAAATTCCAAACAACCTACTGGGTGCTGCTTTTTATATGCATGTGTAAGTGACATCTTTCTGTGATTTCTATTAAAACTGCACATCATCACAACGATCACATGGGACTCAACATAAAGGTCCCACAAGCAGGTGCTCAGGTATTAAACTCACACTAAAGAAAAGAAAGGGGGAAAAACTACCTCTCACTCACTTGATCCTTATTCATTCATCTTCAGTCATCGTTCTGTGGTTTAAATGATTCATTTGTTTCAATCTAAAATGATATGCTTGGGGATAAGGTGGCACGGTGGTGTAGTGCTTAGCGCTGCTGCCTCACAGCAAGAAGATCCTGTATTCGAGTCCCAGGCTTTAAAGTGACTACATAAGTGCATTAAAATAATCTCGGCTTCCTTTGGCACTTCCTCCAGGTCACAGAATTTCCTAGTCTTCGTCTTATTCCAGCAGTGGTGCCCAGAGTTCGGCATTTAAATGGATTGCATGTGATCATTTTGGTATAAAGGTACTGGGTTACAGTATTAGATCCATCTCAATAAATCGGTGAATAATGTGTTTATTTCTTTCCACCTATCGGGTGTTGTACAGTTTTGGATGGTTTAATCCTACTATATTTAATTTCCACTGATGGATGTTTGTGACTTTCATCTTGGGTGTTTATCCGCCCTACTGACCATCTCAAAATTTGCTGGAAAAACAAAAATCCCATTTAAACACACTCATTATATATACTGTATGTGTGTATATATGTATACATGTGTATATGTTTGAGTGTGTGTATATATATATATATATATATATATATATATATATATATATACAGTATATGTGATGGCCTGGCAAGCTGTCCGGGGTGTACTCTGCCCTCGACCAGAGTCGGCTGAGATGGGCACCAGCCTTCCCGTGACCCTAATTAGGTTTAAGTGGTTAAGAAAATGAGTGCATATATCTAGGTTCTACTCTATGGATTATAGAATTCAATCATCAGCACAGGGAGATCCTACATTCTGTGTTAGAATGAGTTAAGAAATGTTTACTTTCCTCAGTTAAGTCCAACAGAATCCTCTACAGAATGTGATGCCTGACTTTTTAGATATTTTTTTGGAGATATAATATTTTCACCACATCATGATCCATGTCTTGGCTATATGTATTGCAAATCTTAATGCCCAACTCAACTCTGGAGTTCCTGAAGTCGTGGTCTATCAAAAACTGTTCCGAATCAGCATCAACATCCAAGAAGTCCAAAAAGGGCGAATGTCCAAAATTAAAAGGACCATAACTGAGGAACCACTTGAAATGTTAACTCCAAATTTTGGAAATGTGTTCTACACACACACACACACAAACACACACACACACACACACACACACACACACACACACACACACACACACACACAC
>JAOUQZ010000027.1:15406510-15425284 GCA_028564935.1 Neosilurus hyrtlii
CACACACACACACACACACACACACACACACACACACACACACACACACACACACACACACACACACACGTACAGGACATCTAATGACTGAGGAATAGATTTGTGTGATGTATGCTTCATTTCAGTCCCCTGTAGATACAGTATATTCAGTGTAATCTCCTGTGAGTTCTGCAGCAGGCCTGAAGATGGGAGGTTTATTTTAAAACTTGTGCACATATGAAGTTTGTGTGTTTGTGGCCAAGAGACTGTAATTGCAGTTCTGATGAGAGAGAGAGAGAGAGAGACCAGAAACCAGGTTCTGAAATAAGAGCTACACCCAATGCCCACAGAGCCTCGCCCAGGGAGGTGTACCACACTCGACTTCTAAATGAGCCTTCAGCACAGTGCATGGACAGGCGACAACATATTTAACATCTTCGAGTATAATTGTGTTAATTTTGAAGATTGGAGGAATAAACTCATCCCATAGAAACTTTTTATTTTTCAACATACTTGAACAATGTTTTCACCCCTTTGATACAGTACGTACAGATAATGCTGATCAATTCCAACACACTCAACACATTAAAGTGACATTCTTTAGTCATTTTTATTAAGGAAATAAACAATAAAACAAATCAGTCACATGGAATATAGTAAGTTCACTCTCACAGTTATCACACCTGTAGTGATTCCATACCGTTAAAATTATGTGTTTTCATTTAGGTGCCACTGATTAGAACCTCCTGGCGATGGAAGCTGTCTTACTTAGACCGGTCTCGTGTTCAAGTCTGTGGTGTCATCATGCAAAGATTTATAGAGCTCTTTAAGGTCTTCAGAAAAACAAGGTTGTGGATGTTTATAATCCTGGCAAGAGAGTGAAAAAGATCTCAAAGCTATTTGAAATAAATTTTTTAAAAAAGTAAAATCTGCAGGTGGCTTTCAAACGGCTGCCAACGGTGTGCCAGGACACAAAAACAACTTTAGAGCTACAGTTTGTTAGTGATCATGTAGTCATGTTTTTTCCATAATATCCTCTGGACAAACGAATCAAAGAGTTGCTTTGCCACAGTCACTGTACACATGTGAACAGAGGAGTATCAGAAAACGGGTTCCACAATCTCGGAGTCTATCCCAGAGCTCCTGATCTGTATGAGTTCTGAGTAGATCCTTTCTGAGTTAACCCTGCGTTACACAGTCAACTTGCAACAACGATTTTCTGATCAACACTGTATTGTAATTGTGAGTAACAGCAGGTTATTTTATACATCATCTTGGGTTATGAGGTTTTGAATCCAAGTTAAAAACTCTCGACTTGCCAAACCCGAAATTACTTGGAAAATCATCCCTGGTGACGTTACAAAGGAATCAATTTTGATGCAACAATGTTGTGTGGAAAAACTGTGGTACAAGTTGAGTTGAAGCCATCATCAAGTAACGCTGACGCTCTAATTCACCATGGCAACCAGTGAGAAAAACCAGTTGAATTGAGTAATAATTTATTATTTCTTTTATAATTATTTTGATAGTAAAGGTAAAAGAAATTGAAAGAATTTAATCAAATCTATGCCGATGTAGGTCGTGGGTACGATAGAGCAGCATCTGAAAATAAAATATATAAACATAGTACAAACATGTAAGGCACATTCTGCATAAGTGTTTAGACTCTTCATTGTACTTCACGTTGGTGTGAATCATATTTTACAGTTGCAACAAATAAATATTCAGAGCAGCACAGAGGCGTAGTGGTGAGGGAGTGATCATGCTAGAGCTGCGACCGAAAACCGACTGATGCGAATGGCTATTCACAGCTGCCGCCTCTCATTCTCAAAATGTTCTCAAATTTGTCACACGACATTCACGGCATCGCATTTTGCCCGCCTGGCTCGTGAATGCCACGTAAAACATTTCAAACATGTTGCATAACGTGGCTCTGACACAGAATAGTCTCAAACTCTTCTCAAACGGTCCACACATGTTGCTAGAGGGTCGCAAAGTTGTTTGCAAATTATTAATTTTTCATTGGCAAGAAAAAGCAACAAGTTGGATACTTCCACTTTGGTTTGAGAAAAAAGTGAACAAAACGCCCCTGATTTACGAAAGGAGATTCGCTTTTTTCACCAAACATCCACAAACCAATCAATTACTTGCAAATCAGTTGCAAATTGCAACTGTGCAATATACATATTTAAGCCGCTAAATATTCGCTTGCTTGTGGAGTCGCAAAACGTCCTGAAGTGAATTTCGCATCAGTTGCTTTTCTATCGGACCTCGAGTGGGATCTCTGAACTCATCTCTGAATTTATAAGCTTTCGTCGGTGAACCTCATCCCCAAGGAACAAAACCCAACCACTGTACCATCATTCCAGAAAGAGGAGGAGAAACATGGAATCAAGGAGGGACAGAGATGTTCACCACACAAATGAAAAGGTACATGACCTACACATAGGCACAGGCGGTTGTTACAGTCTCAGTGCAACAGCGAGGCAGCTGATCTTCCTCACTTTGTTTCTCTCTTCACTTTTCTCTTAGTACCTGGAGTGAGTACTTTGTGTACTGAAGCACTGGGATCTTCTAAAGCCACAAGCAGAACATCTGCACATCAGTAAGTGCTTTTACTCTTTATATGAATGCTATTTGGTTTTCTGGAATCTTTTATCTAAAGAGTAGAATAAACAAACAAAAAAACAGGAATCATCTGGGATCACTGTAGAATTTATTTCCAATAAAATGAAACGACTTTGTAGTTTCATTCCTTTAAAGTATTTCAGCTGCAAAGCTGCATCAGTCCTTTCTTTGTGTTTCCTTTTTATGTTGCAGGTATTTCAGGTAACTTGTTCATTTCTACCCATTTCCATTAAATCTAAATTTAACACATTCCCAACATTTCTTATTCTTCTGGTTTGTGTATTTGAATAAAGCATGTTTTACTGTTTTGGAGATTTTTAGGTTAAATAACTTCTAAAGCAACTTCTAAGTTTAAAACCTTGGGAAACCTCTTGAAACTAATTTTAACCTTGTTTGTAGAACAATTATTTCCCTGCATTCAGTCTCAAGCTAAACTATATTTTAATAGATGCTTTTCCTCAGAAAACTCTTCTCTGAATATATATATATATATTCTATATACATGTATATATGGGGGGTGGGGGGTCAGGTGTAGAATCATTTACTCAGATTAAATTTCTTGAACAGTAATTCAGTGGATATTAAAGAAGCTGCGTCATTTTTACCCAAATTCAGTTGCCCAGATGTCCTTTAATATGCAACAGATGTCAAAAATACTGTGTTCATTAAATATCCTTCAACTTGCAAATGAAAAGTGACTTAAAGTTTCCATTCAGTTCCAGGTAGATTAAATAAAGATGAAGTACAGGGGAGTCTCTTGGATATAAAATGGAATCGGATCGACAGTGTCTTTCTGAAACCATTTGTTTCCTCCTGTACGCACGTGTTAATGACCCCTGCACCAGCCAACACCATCTCTTTTATTTCTCTTGAAAATGATTGTTATTGTAAACAGATACAGAACCAAAACAAGATGTAGAACAGGTGAATAAAAGATACTAAGCCCGTGAGCTGGGGTGGTTTCACCAGGAAACCTTTATATTCATCCAGAATAAACTGATAATACAAGATAAAACATACACAGGATCTTCACTGGCTAAATAGTGATTCTTTAGATTAAAACAGCTGTAGAATTATCAGATTCTCTTGGGGTAAAAAAAACTTGTAAACAGAAATCAGTGCAGCTGAAATCAGACTACACTTTTATTAATGCCTTATTTTAAATGCTCTTCTTAATTCCAATATACTATTAAAGTATAGCTTTGACACCCATGCAGTTCTTGTTATGCTTTCAAGAAGAGTAGGCCTTCATCTCCTCTCTAAACTCTGACTTGCCCCACTCCCAGATTGCACTGGAATGACAGAGCTGAAAATTTCAGCATGTAATTTAGCTTGTTTCTTTCCTTTGGGTTTGGACTGTGCAGTGTTCCCCATGCAGGAGACACCCACGCATTAGATCCTGGAACCCACAGCAAACCTGTCATTACGATCCGGTTTACATGTTACATGATCTTTATGGTTAATTAATGGACAGGAAATCCAGACAGTGGTTTCAGAAATCAGTATTTATTTTTATTATTTATGTAAGTATAACAACAATGTGTTAATAAAGTGTTAATAAAGATCTCCATTCATGATTGTTTTTCTTTGGTTTATGTGCTATTGGTCTGAGTGTGTAAACCACAGTAAGCATGTGGATGATGATGATTATATGGTGAGGAAAATGGAGATATGGTCTGGCCTGAGCACTTAGATTTCCCGTTTTCAGGACATCTGAAAGTGCATTTCGGTTGTATTTCTATTATAATGCAGATCTGCCCATTGTTCATATAACCTCATGAAGACCTGGACCACATCAGTACACACATGTGCAGCTTATACAGAAATCAAGGGCTGCGATTTCTGGGATTTGGTCATTTAAAAGCAATACAGCAGCTGTGTGTAGCTTTTTACAGCACACTGTGGTTGGACTGGAGTTTGGGTTCGAGAGCAGAAATAGTTCCTCTTGCTCTGGTTTACTGCAGTTCAACTAAAATAGCGAGAAAATACACAAGAAGTCTCCCACACCATTTTCTGTTTCCCTTTCTGTCCAAGTGTCTCGATCTTTGTCTGAAATGGACAAGAAAACAAATTAGGGTAAAGAAGTAGAAAAGAAATCACCCTTTCCAGATCTTTTTGTGCCCCGCTGACATTACCATTTACAACCTCCTCCAGTCATAGAAGCACTTTCATTATACACATTTTATATAAAACTCCCTCACTAAACCACTCCACACCATCCATCTCCACCATCTCCACCATCTCTAGATATTTATTTATCTGTCTTTCTTCAGGTCTTACTTTTTTCCATGGTGAGCGGGTGGGGCAGGAATGGAAAAAAATTACAAAGCAGGCCTCGACTGGCTCGGTCTCCACCCCAAATAAGTACTGACCTGCAGTAACCAAAATAGATTTAACACAGAATGATGAGGAAAAACCACTGAAGAGTGTAGCAGATGTGATTCCTGGTTCTATCTTCTTGAAAAAAGTTTTCTTACATTAATCAAGATTTCTTTTCCAAAAATATGTATTTATAGCAGCTTACAGCTTACATAAATATCCACCCCTTGTTCTTTCTCATCTTTTGGAATTTTATGCCATGAAAATTTTTTTGGCAAAATATAAAATTGAAGTTCAGGAAAAAATGATAGAAATTCATATAAAATCAGGGCGGCAAGGTGTCGTAGTGGTTAGTACGTCCGCCTCACAGCAAGAAGGTCCTGGGTTCAAGTTCCGGGCTCAAGTGTTCCTGTGAGGAGCTGTGCATGTTCTCCCTGTGCTTATGTGAAATTCCTCTGTGTTTCCTCCCCCAGTCCAAAGACGTGAACAGTAGGCTAACTGGATGCTCCAAATTGTCTGTGAGTGTAATGGCTGTGTGAGTGCTGGTCCTGTGATGGACGAGTGACCTGTTCAGGGTGTACCTTATCTTATCTGGAACTTTAAAAGGAAGAAATTTGATGAAATTTTAAATTCAAAAATGTAATTTAATGTTTATGAAGCTCTGATTTTATTTTTTATGAGGTGTTGAAAGAAGGTTTAAGTGAATATTATATCATTAAAATTTTACTTTGTGTTTAATAAACATTAATTCATTCATTTTCTAAGCCACTCAATTCTAACTAAGGAGCTAGGGCCCATCTCAGCCTGGGCGAGTCCACTGGGCAATGCAGCCTACTCATTACCAGAATCAGCAATGGTTCCTTTACATGCCTCTCACCACATGCAGTGAGAGACATGGCTGGCCTTTGATAACCCAGTTAGCTGCACTGGGGGTACAACAGTGACAACCCGGGGATAGTGGGGCCTGAACCCCCGACCTTCAGATCAGTAATCCAGCTCCCTACCACCGGGCCACCACTGACCCATTTAATAAACATTTTACTGTTAAATGAAGTAACTCAGTCAGACATAGAGAGCTCTTTAAACGCTGTTTAGTTCTTAATTCTGAAGAGACAATATTAGATTGATTATATGTATGATATTAAATTTAAACACATTTGTGTAGTAGTTTGTATCATCACATTTTGAGATACTAGTGCTGTGGAAAGTTTACTGTGTCTGTTTGTAGTCTGATAATAATCATGCTTTATCTGTTTTAAAATGTTAAACGCTGGTTTGTAAAGCAGAGAAACCACAACGCATTACTTACACTTCCTATTCTCAGAGCATGGCAGATATCATACACCATGATAACAAACACCATGATGATCACGATTTCTGTTCTCTGTGTTCACCAGAAAGAAGCTCTAAAAGACTGTGTGTTGTGTGATGCATTAATAATATAAAGTTTAGGAGTCTCATGATACATCGAATCGTGTATCATTTGATTGATTACTGGATTGGAGTTGCATGTCAAGCTAATAATGCAGTTGTGTAATATATCTAATACATCCTTGATTCAAGTATCTATTTCCTTCTTTCAGGTGGAACATCATCATCATCATCATCATGTCGTCCATGTGTCCACGCCTGTCCTTGGTGCTTCTGTTTGTCTTTTGGAGCTGGAGCTGCTCTTCCATGGCGTTCCCTTTTAACATGTCTGTGGAGGGCAGTGGAGATGAACAGGAACTGATTTTCCCAACATCCCGTGCCACCCATATACCTCCACCCTCACCTACGCCTATACTTAGCATCACCACTACCTTCATCCGCATCAAGCACTTCCTGTTTCACGAAGTGGTGGACTTCCTGCGAGACAACATGCTCCTCATCATTGTGGTGATGTCACTACTCATTGTCATCATCTTCATTGCCTGTTGTGCCTCAGCCATGAGCCACAAGCGCAAACTCGAGGCCTACTATCCGCCCAAGAAACATGCACCCAGGAAGTACATGACTGTACCAAACAACGGGGCACCGCAAGGACTGATGGCACCCCACAGTGTCACCACAAGCTACCTGCGTACTCCATCTAAAGCTCTCGTGGGTGATAAGGATGGCAAAGATCCTCAACCAAAACCGAAGGAGGTGCAGAAAGCTGAAGATGTGGAGGAAGTAGAGGTGCAGAAGGAAGAAGAAAAGAAGAAGGAGGAGCCAAAGCCAAGCACATCTGCAGCAGGTAATGGCCAGGTACCTGTGTGCACCTGCCATCTGAGGAAAGCAAACCAAAGCTCACATTAAGAAATCAGACGGGTTGTTGAGGAACGTCCCTGTTAAAAGGACGTGTGGATTTGGACTTGTTGCTGGAAAAAAATAATGGTCCGTTACATCTCATGTTAATTTGTTGGCTGGAGATTCAGATAAAGGACCTTCTGGGCTGTCAGTTATTCACGCTTGTACCCAGCAATCTGAATTCAAAGAGGATAAGATTGATCATTTATACGCCAAAGTACATAACATTAGTCCACAATCTGAGAAGGTTACTTGGGTCACATCTTTTACTCAATCTTGTTTATTAAAAATGTTCTGTTTGTTAGCATCATCATGCTAATTACAACCGCATGGATGAACCTCTGGATTCACTGCATTGATAATTGTATTGAGCCCATATTACTGAACAAGAACAAAACCACCGTTCAGAGATGCTTCTCAAACACCTTGAACTGTGTAGCACCGAAAACATCAATAAAGCTTATTTCACACATTCAGGTCCAGAATAGGTTTAAAATAAATGTAATTTAATTATTTCATTTCCGAATCAGTCAGAATCACAATACTTTATTGATCCTGGAGGAATCAGAGGTTTCTGAGGTGTTTATTACTGAAATCAATCTGGAGTATTACAGAAGGATTAGAACACTTTGGGGAATGATGGTACAGGAAAAAACTTCCACTTAAAAATTCTTCTTTGCATATGAGAACAGGTCTCAAAGTGTTTTATTCCTCTTATTATCATGAAAAAAAAGTATATATATATAAATAAACCACATATATATTAATTCTTTCATCTATGTTTCTGATATTTAAAAAAAAAAATCAGCTTTGGCAACTATAAACCATCTTCCCCTTGACAGCCTCTTTGTTTTGCTCTTTATTAAAGTTATACAAAAAACTTTAAAAAAATTACAAAGCAAGAAGTCACCCATCCTATAGTTATACCTCCAACTTTTACAGAGACCCTTCCAAAAACCTCGTCTCCTTACAGCAAATCAGTAACGATACATTTTCCTTTTTAAAAGTACAGTGCGTAATATTTTGAGGAACTATTAGTAAAATTAAGTAAATCATTAATAAATTCGTTTTAATTAATCTGTAATCTTTTTTAAAAAGTTGTTGAGTTTCGGACGAGTATATATGAATAAATAAACTGATGAATAAACTTTACACCTACATGTGGGCGGGTTCCCTCTCATGGAGGCTGCCATCTTGCACCGCCATGTTTCTACAGTCTCCCAGAACCCTACAGGCTTCAAAAAGGAGGAATCAGGAATAAAATTTCACTTGGTTGCAATCTGTAACCTCACCACTAGATGCCACTAGATGAAGCTAAATCTTACACACTCTACCTTTTAATTAAATGTGTGGGGTTAAAAAAAAAACCTAATTTTAATTAATTCTTAGATCAAGTGACGTGTCCTCAGTAAAAGTCCCTGTGAATGAGTTACATTTATAAAAGCAATGATATATTTGAAATAGAACTTGAATATAAACCTGTGATTTGCAGCAGGTGTTACTACCAGAACTGAATCGAATAGAAAATTAATTATTATCTTCTAACCAATCAGAATCAAGAATTTTATAATTATATGACATGAGATAAGAACTTGACTTTGATTACACCTTGTCATGAAACCATTAATATGCAATAAAGTTCATTAGATTCAGTCACTCATGTAATGTGGTGCGTTTTATTTTCAGGTGTTTAAAATGCTATAGACAAAACTGTAAAGCTGCTGATTTCAGCAGTTCTGCATTTGGACACATTTTACTGAGGTGTGTATGTACTGTACGTATCAATTATATAAACTTTTATAGTTATATCACTTTCTATACCGAAACCCGATCTGGTTATGACTTTAATACCCAAATCATTTTCTTTGAGTATTTAGTGCATTCAAAATTGTTTTTTCTTGTATTTTTGAAACTGCTTAGGTATTATCTGTTACTGTAGTTAAAATGATACTTTTTTATATTTATATTAAATCATTTTGGTGGCTGTGATGCATGTTTTGTCTTTACTGTGTAAAAAGAAATCACACTGTGCACTCTAATATCTAATGTGGTGGTTCCCAAGCTTAGTCCTGGAGGATCCCCTCTCCTGCACGTTTTAGTGCTTTTGTCACACCCCTTCTCACACCCACTTAATGAGTTGTTAATGAGTTTAATCAGGTGTGTGGGCGAACACTAAAATAAATAGATTACAGGGGTACAGGTGCTCCCACCAGCAGGACCATTAATAATATTTGTCAAAAGTGGAAAGTCAAAAATCACATTCGCCGATCCCATCTCATTTTCAAGTTCTCACACTAACATGTCGTATGAATGGACAAATGGAACCCATTCCTATGGTTAAACTAATAAAGACAGGGATCTCAGGGGGACATAAACATGTTTATTATGATTAAGCAGAAATATCAACTTTCCCCAAGAGCTGAACAGGTAGATGCAGTGTGTTTTCTTGATTAACCCCAAACTGGAGTAACAGCAGAGAAACCATACAGAAAACAATACCAAAACACTGGAAGGGTCTTTCTATGTGGGTTTCTTCCGGGTACTCCGGTTTCCTCCTACAGTCCAAAGACATGCACATTAGGCTGTTTGACTACTCAAATTGCACCTAGGTGTGAATGTGGATGTGGGTGTGTGTCTGTGTTGGCCCCATGATGGACTACTGAGCCGTTTAGGGTGTACCCTACTTTCGCCTAGAGTCGGCTGAAATAGGCTGAAATAAAACCTTTCAATGAAGTATGGGAAGAGAAGAAAGTCCTTGAGACCTTGATGAGAGGTCTCATTTTAAAACTACTAAAGAAAGGCGACCTGTCTGTGTGTGGCAACTGGAGGGGCTATCAACCTACTACAGTTCATCAACTACATTGACTTCAAGAAAGCCTCTGATAGTATCTACCATCAGTTGCTCTGGAGGATTCTGAGAGCATACGGTTTTCCTTTGAAGATCATCAACATCCTGAAGGACAGGTATACCAAAAACCAGTGCTTCGTAGCCCACAACAGGCAGCAAAGAGAGTGGTTCAAAGTGAAGACAGGAGTCAGGCAGGGCTGTGTAATTTCGTCCTTTCGTCACTGATTGGGTGATGAGGAGAGCCACTGGAGATAAATCTCAAGAGCTCATATGGGGACTGACAGCCCAACTGAAAGATTGTGACTTTGCATATGACACACCCAGAGGTACATTCAATAAAAAAGTCGACTAGACAGCAGAAGGGTTGGGCTCAGGATTCATCCTGACAACACCAAGGTGATAAGAGCATGAGAAGAAAACTGTACAGGGCAAAGACCTGGGAGAAGTGCAAGACTTCAAGTACCTTGGCAGCTACATCTCTGCCAACAACAACATTGAGAAAGAGATGTCTACCCGAATCTGTCTTGCAGCACCGGCTCAGAGGCTTTGAATGGTGGTGACTTCGACAAACCCTCAGTACTCAGTGGGAGTAACACGTCACCAACAAAGAAGTAAACAGATTAACGGGCATAAACAACATCGTGCGAGAGGAGAAACAGAGATGTGGGGTGGCTAGCTCATGTCATGTGGTTAAAGAAGACCACACTTCCACATGACTCCCTCAGATGGCCACCACCAGGGTAGAGAAAGAGAGGCAGATCACTGGCACTTAGAGAAGGTGTGGAGGAAGAGATGAAGGAGATGGGCAAGACCCGGAAAGTAGGACGGCTTGCTCAAGACCACAATGACGGGAGTAGCATCCTGTGCTCCAGCAGGAACGAACAGAAAATATGTGGAATGCATAAGCTCACCCGGCCGTCATACAGGGAATTCCTGGCACTGATAAGTGTCTCAGCACTGCAATAGCACAGAAAAGACTCTATTGTCACACATTGTCCGCTTTACAAAATTCAATCAATATTTCAGAAGGCCATTACGAGAGCCGATGTTCCAAATTGTTCTGAAAATAGGTTTGAGTCAGGACTCTTAGATTTGGCCTCGAACCCCCCCCCCCCCCCCCACCCCCCCCCCAAAAAAAAAAACAAAAAAAACAAAAAAAAACTCTGTTTCTCCCTCCTCTTTCTAAATGTTTAAACTGATGGTGATTTCAGCAAGAATTCAAATATAAGTATATCTCAAGTGAATATCACGCCCTTGCTGTCATTTAATGCCTTAATTTTCATGTCCAAGCATGATCAGCATGTCCCTCAAATTTAAAAAATCCACTCCTTCACCTGTTCCATGTAATGCTGCACTCACATACAGTATAAAGGCAATAAATTAGTAATCCCTGAATAATTTACTCTGTTTACATATGACACGACTACACTCCCTGTAGATGTGTATCAAACAAAAATGCAAATGAGGTTTATAAATGAAAACAAAGTCCCCATTGCAGTGGCATGAGGCCACATGTTAGTGACTTCTTGAGTACACCAGCGAAAGAGTCAGTGCAACCGGAGCCCCTAAAACAGCCTCAGCCTCCAGCTCAAGTTGCCCTTCTTTTGTTCCTTTGGTACTGAATTGCTTTGGGAATCTGCCACCCTTTTGCACCCACCCCGTCCTCAAGGGCTTTAGTAAGGAGTGTGATAAATTTTTGACCACATACAAAGTTACCAAATACTGTAGCTTATATAGCAGACTTTCCTTACAACACTGCCTTCATGATTGACTCAGAGAACCTGGACTGTCGGTGATCTCGAAGCATGAAATAAGCATTTATTTTGAATGAAGGTGCTGTTCTGAATTTTAAACGATGCTCCGAGAGGGGTAGTAAAATCAGCAGGATAACATAGTGCTCACATGGCGAAGAAGACACAAAACAGGTAAGGCAACACCTTAAGACTCTGCCATTAAAATTTGATGGGCCGTTGCCTGGAATTGTCTGAACACAAAAGTATTGTCATTCCTGGAAAGTTGCTGAAGAGGGAGAGTGATGACTGAGGGATGAAAGCTTTCATTAACGGACTGTGTGTCTCATCCTGTTTGAGGAACAGGAAGCAGGAGAATGAGGATGGTGAGTGAGTGAGTGGTGAGTAGCTGTGACTCCTGTACTGTCCGTGTTAATAAGACATCGGAAATATCAAATGTTGAGTATAATAATTAGGCCAAATCACAGATTTTTTTTCATTAACTAATTAAGCGTCTTATTTTCTTACTCCTTTTCTCTTGTTCCTTCTCTTTTGTTGAGAAGCTCTTTATCAAGTAATATCCCTTCATTTAATTAAAATTAAATAAAGAGATCTACCTTTGTGATAAACGCTTTCCTCTCCACCCCCCACCCCCACCCCCACTTTCCAATCAGTGAGCCATGTGCCTGCGCCTCCCCCTTGTACTTCTGCTCTTGTTCTGCTGTCTTATCACCTCCTTCCCACTCCTATTCTCATGCCCTCCAGGGTGCTGCTGTCCCCGCCCAGGTGTTCTGATCTTATGTGAGTCACTGGGCCTCCATGTCCTCCCTCGCTCCGTCCCTCTCACCACCTCAGCTTTGTCTGTGGCACGGAACCACCTATGTAATGTGGACAATGTCCTGTGGCGCTACTCCAACCTGCAGGAGTTGAGCCTCGGCTACAACCGACTGGATCGCTTCCCCCGTGGGCTTCCATCGAGCCTAGAAAGTCTTCAACTCCAGGAGAACCGCATTACATTCATCACACTTGGGGATCTAAGGAACCTTGGGAATCTGACACGGTTGGACTTGGAAGACAACCGCATTCGGGCCATCCAGCCTGGGGCGCTGCTGAGCCTTGCACGGCTCAGGATGCTGTCTCTGAAGGGGAACCAGTTATCAAGTCTGCCGTCACACCTTCCGGGTTCACTAACACACCTGGATGTGTCTGACAACTGCATTTCCACACTGGATTTGCCTTCGCTGACTGTGTTGGTTAACCTTCAGGTCCTAAAGATCAACCGCAACTGCTTGCGCTCAGTGCCAGAGAATGCCTTTGATGGCCTTCCCCATCTTCGCTCTGTGGAGCTGGCTAATAACCTTTGGGTATGTGAATGTGACATTATGTACCTGTATCGATGGCTGCTGATGGACAGGTTACGCCTGGCAACAGATCTGGTGTGTGCAGCACCATTACACCTGGCACACAAGCTGCTCCTGACCCTCTCTGTTGTTGCAATCTGTCCACGAATCCTGAAACCTAGTGAGACATTATCACCAGTCAACGCTTCCAAGGTGACGCAAAGGAATTCAAATCCTTCTGATGTAATTAGAAGAGCGAACACTTCCTGTAGGCTCTCTCATACAAACCTGAATGGAAATCTTTCCTCTGCAGTCAACCGTACATCATCTAGATCTCATCAAGGGTCAAACCAATCCTCTTCAGATGGCTTAAGCTATGATCAGTGTTTGTTACTAAACTCCACTTACCTTGTTCCTCAGACAACCCAAACACCCCATGGCCCAACACCAAAAGAGGATCCCAGTTGCATGAACAATACAGCCAACATCCTAAATGATATTTTGACCACATCAGCTGTATACACCACTAGTGAGGCAGGAGTGTATGTTGAGGTCTCTCCTCGAACCTTGACCCAGTCAAGTGACCCAGCACTTGTGACGCTACTCTCTGTGCTATGCATATTGACAGGACTACTCTTGATAGCTGTACTACTGGTACTGAGGAGTCTCCTGTGGAGAAACCAGAGGGTCGTTCCTCTTGAGACCTCAATAAGTACTCAGAGGAACTCTTAACATCATTCAGATGTTGGCTGGCCAGACATTTTTCAACAAAGCAAGAGTTTCCAGGTATAAATACGCATCTTGCCTTCAAGTGAAGTGAAGAGGGATTAGGACTGTGTAAAGAGGAGAACTCTGAGAACTGCAGGTCTGGAAATCTTCTGCTTTATACAAGTAAACCAGACCCTCCACTAAAGACAGAATAAGAGAAACATGAGAATGCAGAGGGTGAAAAGACTCTTTCAAAAATACTGGGTTGTAAAGAGGTAGATTTTCATTAACAGAAACTTCTGCAGTAGGTGCAGAAGAAATTCCTGATTGACAGTAAGGGGTAGGTTATCAATAATCTCTCAACTAATAGGCAATTACTGAATGAGGTGAAGAAGGCTAGACTAATTCTCTATCATACCAAAGTCAATTTCTATAATTACTTCTTATTCATTCAAAATATTTTTAAAGTAGACAATCACGTTATTTTATAACACTTTTGTAACATCTTATCCAATGACAATGATGCAATAATTCAGCTCGTAGAAGAATATCAGGAATCATTTGATGGCTTTCCACCAATCAGAAATGAGAAAATATTTATCAGTGATAACATGACTATTTTGGACTATTTAACATAGTGACCTTTAACCCAAACTCACCTGATTTAGTATTTCAGTGATATTCAGTGATAAGTTAATTAATTGAAGTTGGTTTTAATATTAATGAAACACCAGTCATGTTTAATAAATCTGTAACTAATCAACATGAATTAGAAACAATTAAAAGTTGTTAACTCTTGATAATTTACTGCTCGCTGGTCTCAAACAGTAAATATTTAAAACTTGCTTCAGGATCGGTTCTGAATGTTCGTTAAGAAGTTGTGTTTGTACTGGTCATTGTAGCTTAACTGTATTAACTGAATGTAAATAATGAAGCTTTAATCAGGCTGCCCATTACAGCCTCAGCTTGTTGCCTCTCAATATCCACAATCCCTGGTAAGAAGTCACTCACTATGTAATGATTTCACCATTTTGTAGAGGTGTGAGAATCTATAGTGAGATTTAAATAGTGCATTCAATGTATCCCATAATGCATTGTGAAAAGTACTCCATAAGCAATGGTCACTAACCAAGGAATATATACCATCATGCATTGTGTTTGGGCTTTTGAAAAAATGTATTAAAAAAGCCTGTCTCGGGAGACTCAGCTCACCAGACCATCACAGGGCAACACACACAACCTTTCACACTCACACCTATAGGCAATCTGGAACAATTAACCTAATGTGCATGTTTTTGTTGGAGGAAACCAGCATACCCTGATGAAACCTATGCAAGCACAGAGAGAACATGCAAATTCCACACAAAAACACCCTCGGCGAGTCTGGGACTTGAACCCAGGACCTTCTTGCTGTGAGGCAGACATGCTAACCACTACTCCACTGTGCCACCCCATTAACACATAACACATAACACATCACATTGTTGAGGTCATTATATCTGTATTTAATTACCTGTATAGTGCATAGTGGGAGTGAATGAGTGAGTGATTTTGGACACACACGGAGTGTCTCTGCACGACTGGGCCGTCTTTAAAGGGGAGTGAAACCCAATGTGTCTTTGCATATCAAAATGCGCAATTGTTATTACAATCTTTGTGAAGAAAAAAATAAGTACTCATTTCTAAAACGGGGGTGGGAGGGTTTGGGTGCCACAGTACTGAGAAGTCTCCCGTGGCTCCCCAGGACACTGTAAACAAGGAAGTGTTTTGCCTATAAATGCATTGAGGTATACACCATGTGTTGATGTAAATGACTAGACACCTGTGTGATGTGTGTAAATGTATCATGTGCAGAAGTACTGAGTTTTATTTTATTCAGAAATTCATTAGTTTATATCTGGTTTGTTAGTTTAATATCTGTATACTGTTATTATTGCCGTTATCTTGCCTTCCTGGAACTGACACATCTATATCACATGATATACATATTTTCAGTGTAACAGAGGAGTTTGAAAGACCTTTTAAATGAAGTGCCACATCAGTCTGGCTCTAGTTGGTAATGTTTGAGTTCACTGTTGATGTAAAATCTGAAAAATCAGGTTGAGTCATTGGTCACGTCAGTGGTTCAGTGGCGTTACTGTGCTAAAAAACAAGTAACAAACCCCAGACAAACAAAATGTTTACAATTTTATTAATCCGAGTTAGATTTCATTTGGATTAGTTGTGCGTGTATGACTACAGGTTAAAACTGCCATTTTTACAGAACATTTAATGCAAACAAATATAGATTTTTTAACAGACTGTCTCCAGCATCGTTCACGGCGCTCATAATCATCATAAAAGTGACAAGGTCATTTAAAAACAAAGATCGTTCATACCAAATACATGATAGTTGAGATCCGTGGGAGTGAAATGCTTTTACAAACAAATGGCTTTAACTTTAAATATCTTTAAACATTTCTTGCTGTTAAGCTTCATGGATTAATCTTTGAAAAAATGGACCAAAAGCTTCCATCTTTGTGCGTGATTCAGAAAGAGAAACCCAACACCCTTACACACCGCACTCCAGTTTAAAAAAATATCCCAACGACATCTGAAACCTTATAGCAAATGATCTACATGTTCAGCAGTAGTACAGGAGGATGATGAGATGTGGCTCGGTTGCTGGGTGCCACAGTCTGCTCTGGGCCATTTACTTACACACCAGAAAGATTTACACACTGCAGTTTAATTTCTACTTCCTGCCACTTTCTCCTCGTCCTTCTGTTTGAGTTTATAGTCAGCCAGCGCGGCCTTGATGGCGTCCTCTGCGAGCACTGGAGGAAGATAAACAGTACAGTCATACAGGAAGTGGATTAATTCCTCTACAGGATAAATGAATCTGTCACTTAACATGAGCGACAAAAACAGGAGCTGCAGAATGAATAAGGAGTAAATAGGAAAAGATTACATTTTCCCACATAAACAGAGCTGTGCTGCAGAGTGTGGACTGAGGCTTTACTAAACCTTACTGGAGCAGTGAAACTTCACCGGAGGAAGACACAGTTCCTCTGCAATATCAGTGTTCTTGATCTTCATAGCTTCATCAATCTAGGAAGAGAGAAGAGATGCAGAAACACACCACACATGCAGTCGAGCAGAAACAGTTTATACTGTACACACAACAGGACTTACTGATTTGCCTTTAACCCATTCTGTGGCCAGGGAACTCGAAGCGATGGCTGAGCCGCAACCAAAGGTTTTGAACCGGGCATCCACGATCTTTCCGTTCTCATCAATCTGGATCTGTACAGTGTGGGGCGAGTTGATAAAATAAAGATGTTAACTTCATTAATAAGTTTCAAATTTATCAGCTTATTCACCACTACGACATTTCTTTTACAAGTGAAAAACTGTTTTAACCACAAAAAACATTTTAAAATCAAAACCAGGTTTATTAGGATCTCATAAGAAGTTGGGGCAGCCGTAGCCCAACGGTTAGTGAAGCAGCTTTGGGACCGCAGTAACCCGTCCGGCTCCTAACATCGGGCTGTGATTTACAGATGAACATATCTGCTAATGTAGACAAATTCATGGCATGATTTGGAAAAGTCACCATCAGGCTGCAACTCTGTGGTCTGCCAGAAGAGGCCAGCGTACACCAGCCAAGGCTCTAAACAAACATCTTTTTACACCAGAAAACAAGGATTTGTATCCAGGCAGGTTTTTAAATATCTAGACATTACTCTTGAGTTTCAGGCTGATTCGTCCACAGTAAGTGTATTTCCTGAGGCAGACGTTTTTGATACACACAGTGACAGGCTGTCCGAAACAAATCCGTCATCATGCCTGATCATTCTTAATGAATTATACGTCTCAAACAAAAAAACCCTAAAACAAAAATTATTATGATCTTTCAAACATGTCCCATGTAATTATACCCAAAAACGTACAGAACTCATTCCACGACAGAATGAACTCCACGTATTCAATGGCTCGGTTGATGTGATTACAAGTTCCAGACTACATGTACATTAGATAGTCGTCATATTTTCGACAGGGAGCAAAATATGAAACCATCATTAAACATTATTACACTGGATTTAAGTGAAATTATAATGCATTTAGTGTTAAAAGCTCCACTCCTTAATCACAAAAACTCCAGAATTATTATTGCAGTTTTATCTTTAACACTAAATATAATAAATAAGTTTTTTTTTAAATCCCAGAAATTACACCTTGGAAAGCTGTGCTTCTGCCCATAATGGCCCTTGTTGACCACCGAAGAGCCAACATGCTGCTTTCTAACGTCATTAAAACCAACACATTCTGATTGAGTTTATAAAAAGTGCCTCCACACCTGCAGCTTCATGACGTCTCCACAGGCAGGTGCTCCCACTAAACCTGTCCCCACGTTCTTCGCCTTCTTGTCCAAGGAACCAACATTTCTTGGGTTCTCGTAGTGATCCACCACCTTCAGAATGTCATCAGGAACAAAAAGGGTTAATAAGTCCTGACTTTAATCAACACAACATGAAGAGGAGGAGGAGGAAGAGGAGGAAGAGGCAGGTGGCTGAATCCCTGACTTTAATAATCAGATGAAGAGGAGGAGGAGGAGGAGGAGGCAGGTGGCTGAACCCCTAACTTTAATAAACACAACACGACGATGAAGAGGAGGATGAGGATGAAGAGGAGGAAGATGGGGATGAAGAGGGGGATGAGGATGAAGAGGAGGAAGATGATGAAGAGGAAGATGGGGACGAAGAGGAGGATGAGGAGGAAGATGGGGATGAAGAGGAGGAAGAAGGGGATGAGGGTGAAGAGGAGGAAGATGGGGATGAAGAGGAGGAAGATGGGGATGAAGAGGAGGAAGACGGGGATGAGGAGGAGGAAGATGGGGATGAGGGTGAAGAGGAGGAAGAGGGGGATGAGGAGGAGGAGGATGGGGATGAGGAGGAGGAAGACGGGGATG
>JAOUQZ010000027.1:15465066-15479053 GCA_028564935.1 Neosilurus hyrtlii
ACACACACACACACACACACACACACACACACACACACACACACACACACACACACACACACACACACACAGCTTTACACCTTACACTCGAAACCAGGACTTACTTGCTGTGAGGAGGACATGCTAAGAACTATACCTCCATGCAATGCATATATTTATATATTTAAATGTAGTAAATAACAACATGAGAATATAGAGATATATCAAAAGTTATTACACCCCTATGAAAGTCATCTGATTAAACTTGTTAATATATTCATTCATTCATTTTCTGAACCGCTAAATCCTAATTAAGGTCGCGGGGAGGCTAGCGCCCATCTCAGGTGACTCTAGATGAGGGCAGAGTACAACCTGGACAGCTCGGCAGGATATTGCAGTGCTGTAAATATATTATTATTTTATTTAGGATTACAATATATAAGTAGTTTATAGCAACTCGTTGTGGCGTGAACACTAGGAATAAAAGAGTTGTCTGATTTATTCAGTTTTATTTGTATAGAGGTTTTTATAATTAACATTGTCGCAAAGCAGCTTTACAAAGTTTAATAAAAATTAAAAAAAATAATAAAGAATATAAAAATTTCTCTAGAAACCCTACACATCCCTAATGAGCAAGCCCATGGCGACAGTGGCAAAAAAACTCCCTCAGACGACATGAGGAAGAAACCTTGAGAGCAACCAGACTCAGAAGGGAAACCCGTCCTCATTTGGGTGAAACAGATTAAAATGCAAACCATGTAGCAGAAACTTCACTAAAGTTTAACATGAAGTCTAGTTTATCTAGTTATACAGTTATCTTATAACTGTAATGGAAATTGTAGTCCAAAATAATTTTAGTGATAGAGTTTATATCACCAGCAGTGAAAAGTCATCTTCACAGTTTCTAGGCGGATATTTCGGTTCATATGGATCATCATCAGCAGGAGCGAGGGGCTTCTTAGATGATATTTAAAGAAGGTGTATTGTGGGTCGGTCTGAGGGTAGACTTAGCCAGCATCAGATTGTATAAAACGTTGGGATTCCTCTTCCACAGTCAACAGAGTAATTGTACAATTCACAAGAAAAGGCTAGGAATCAGCAGCATCCCACTCAGGTCGAACTGGGCAGGAGTCTTCGGATGGTCGAGTAGAATATATTCCCAACCCAAAAATTGATGTTTACACAGAAACTCCAAGTGAGTGCCATGAGGAATCTCCATTAAATTGGTACTGCATTTATGTATATTTAAACTTGGCTATATTTTAGGATATAGGATTTTATTTACTATTTAAATATGAGTTTGTTTTTTTGTTTTTTGCAGCATGTAGTAAGTAAGAAATTTCACGTTAATCATAGTGTTAGTTAGGCACACACTCAGGCATACACTATTTATTTTATTTTATTTCTCTTCCTTTCTGCTTTTTGTAAACAAAGGCTCATGTGTACCAATAACGAGCCCAGCACCTGCGCAGATGAATGTATTCTAACTAGCCACGCCCACACTGATGACCACACTAACTATCCTTACTGCATGTAGCGCTTCCTTCGAACTGACCAATCCACCACTGCCTTAGCCCAACAACTGTGTATAAAACTCCTGAAATTTGTTAAATAAAATGGAAATGATCTGAATAATGTGTTGTGTGTTGTGTTTGTGTTTCTTCCCAGGCCTGGAGGTAAGGTAATTTTTGAGAAGGGGTGTCTAAAACTGAGTGCGGGGGATGTTCTCTGTCTGAATATAATATTATATAATAATTTTCAGTAAACAAAAAATTTAAAAGGTAGAGCCTAACAGATACAAAAACAGTACTATCAACCACATGTTAAATCTTTGTTCTTTCTTGTTTTTTCTGGCACATACCCACAGATTTAATCTTTTCAGATTTCATAGGTAAGTGATGTACGACAGGGTTCAGACCTTCTTTATCTCAGGCTTTAAATGGTAAACTTGAACAACACACTGAGGTGTTTAAATGATAAGATTCAGAGTCAAGGCTGTCAATATTACACACATCAAGTTCACAGCTTTAAAGTACCTGAATTAAAAAAGCAGTTGTGATCTTTTTGATGGTCAAATACGGGTGAGTGTCTAATAAATCAGAGAATGCTGCATACAGGACATACATGTAGAGATACAGTATATCAGGAATTGAAAAACTGATATAATTGTATTGATATCTAAACGGATGATGTGATGAATCATTGGGTTGAAAGTATGATTCATTCATTAATTCATTTTCTGAAGCGCTTAATCCTAATTAGGGTCATGGGGAGGCTGGCGCCCATCTCAGCCGACTCCGGGCGCTTGCAGAGTACACCCTGGACAGTTCGCCAGACCATCGCAGGGCAGAAACACGCTGACGGCAATGCAGCCTACTGTTTCCTAAAGTCAACTATGGTTCTTTTACATGCCTCTCACCATAGACAGTGAGAGACATGGCTGGCCTTTGATAACCCAGTTAGCAGCACCGGAGGAAATCACTGTAAAGTAATGAAGAAGATAAGTGTTATAGATGTTTTGGTAATAAGAAGGACTGACTGTACCTCTGCCCTCTTCCGGCTCTTTGCTGTTTCTTGCTTTCGTCCAGGAGAGCCCATACCTCCGGGTGGTTCGCGTGTCCTTATATGACCTCCTGACGATGCCCAAGCTGTCAGAGGATGTAGCTGTCCCCCCTTCAACCAGTGCTAGTGGGCCGTGTCCACCCCCGGGGCCTGAATCCTCCGAGAAGCCAGAGTGCAGAAAAACTAGGCTGCCAGCTGTGAGGTAGAGGAGGATGAAGGAGAAGAAGCGCACAGGCTTGCGTCGGAAATAGCGCTGGATCTTCAGCAAGGGCCGTGCCATGGCCTCTGTGCTCACAAACAGACATGAAAGAGTTTTACGAGCCGTTCTTTCTCCAAAAATACCTGCTTTAAAGGTGGCTTCCACAGTTCCAAGGACTGATGCTACTGCGAGAGGACACTGAAGGCTTTAAACTGGAGATGCGCTAAAAGAACATAAAAGTCAACTCCAGAACGTTTTCTCTGTCACTGTGTGGGTGTGTGCAGACACCATGTTGTGAAAGGCGAGACGAAAGGTGATAGCACTTTCCCTGACGCTATCTTTCTCTCGAGGTCTCTTTCCCACCGAGCCAGCCGTCAATCAAGCCCGAGTCTGGCTACAAAGAGAAGAAAAAAACAGACAGAAGAAGAAGAGAGTAAGTAAGCACAGTCAAGTGCTCTGGAGTGCATCTGTACAGTCATTGCCAAAGGCAGTTATTTCAGATTCCTTTTCACACAGAGAGAGCGATATCTGATCTTCTCGTAATCTAAAGGCTGAAAGAAAAGACCAGATTTCTATCAAGTCTTCTTTCAGACTTTTAGGGCAAAGTGATACTTCAAGCAAATGTTTTTTAGTCACAAATCTAGACCAAGGCACATGAATGAATGTCCCAGATGATGACATTGACGGGGTGTATGTAATGCTTTCTCTGGAGTCTGCACTGCTGATGAGCAAGAAAACTAAATCACCCCGTTCTATATAAGAACTGAATCAGTTACACAAAACACACCATGAGAAATTATTTCATGAATTGATATCAGAAATTTAAAAATCCAATGTATCCAATCCATCATTTCTTTACAGTAGTAATTTACAAATAAATATTTATTCATTCATTCATTTTCTTAGCCGGTTCACCAGACCAACACAGGGCAGAAACAGAAAGTCAGCAATGGTTCTTTTACATGCCTCTCACCATAGACAGTGAGAAACATGGCTGGCATTTAATAACCCAGTTAGCTACACTGGGGTGACAGCAGTGAGAATCCCATTGATTGTGGGGCTTGAACCCACAACCTTGGGATCAGTAATCCAGCAACTTTTTAATGATAAGATTGTTTAGTAACTTATTATTATTATTTACTGTATTTAGACCGCAAGTGAAAATACAAAGGTCCTTTTTTTGCATGATATGACTGTTTACCTCACCTTTACCCACTGTTGTCTGTAACACTGAAGTTTTATAAAGAAATCTGAAACAGTTATGGCCCAGAAGTTAACATCCCCATATTCTTACATGGTAAACTGGTAACCATGGAATCATGAAGAAAATATGAATTGCATAATCCGAAAATATGAAAATGTACAACTACACTTCCCCATAGAAGTAACTGCCAAGTGTAATGCAGAAATCTCAAACACTTTATGAGTTTTGGTGTGGAATATAAATGATAATAGACAAATAGACATTCTGATGACTGAACCCTTCGCATTACATGCTAGAGAGATGAAAAAAAATGTAAACCTATTGTTTAATACTGTATTGTACACTATTAAATAAAACACCTTCATACATCCACTCAAAAGAAATATGCTAACAATGGAGGTGTTAACTGCACGCAGGTGATTCGCAGACGCTCAATGGGAAGTGCCGAAAAACATACTTAGCCACCCTTGTCTAAATGTGGATACATCTTGATAATAATTAACTTTAACATTACCTCAGTTATGTTGAATAATATGTTGAATTGAGTAAATGGTACGGTGCTGCTGGAAGGTGTTTTCAATGACCCCAAAATATTTTTTGAAGCATTATAAAGTCGTGTTTAATGTAATTTACTTTTTTGTCTTTTAGTTTTGAATAACTAATGGAAGGCCATGTCCATTGTTTGTGTGTGTGTGTGTGTGTGTGGGGGTGACAGAGAGGTCATTCAGATTGTAGGTGTGTTTTTCAACATGTACATTTTTGTACATAAGGTTAATGTGAAGCATTAATTAGAAATATTCAGATAAAATATAATTCTATCACAAAACCCCAAAGGATGGTCAGTGGACAGTCTGTAATCAAAAGAAAAGTGAACACCTGCTACTGCCTTCAAATTTGGCCAAAGTGAGGTAGAGAATTATAAAACAAAAATTATGATTTAAATTGAGCAGAATATTGTGTAATTACTACACACTGTGGGTGGCAAGGTGGTGTAGTGGTTAAAAATGTGGTCAGCACATTGTGCCTGTGTGGATTTCCTCCAGGTAATCCAGTTTCCACCCACAGTCCAAAGACTTGCACATTGGGCTAACTGAATGTTCCAAATTGTCCCTAGTTGTGAGTGTGAATCAGTACAAATCTGATAATATGCAAGTTTTAAAAAGTTCTGCTGCTTTTCCCCTTTTCCTTCAACACTATTAAAAGAATAACACCCTGAACGTTTGTTTTGGTAACTGAAAGGAAAAGAGGGTCAGTGGGTCTGATAAACAGTGCTCTGAGGAAGTGAACATTTGTAGAAGAAAGGAAGTGAGTCAAATAAAAATGAGTCGCATGGAGTCAAAGACAGGAAAAAAGCAAAAGACACACATATTCAATACCACTGTTTATGAAGCAACTCCTGAAAATAGATTTTCATTTCTACAGAATAGGAAAACGTGCAACAACCTTATTATTATTGCTATTAGTACAGTAGTAGTAGTAGTAGTAATAATAATAATAATAATAATAATAATAACAATAATAGTAATAATAATAATAATAATAATAATATACATTCATTCATTTCATTCATTCATCTTCTTCCGCCTGTTCCGGGGTCAGGTCGCGGGGGCAGCAGCCTAAGCATTAAGGTCCAGACATCCCTCACCCCAGCCACTTCCTCCAGCACTTCCAAGGGGACGCCAAGGTGTTCCCAAGCCAGCCAAGAGACGTAGTCCCTCCAGCATATTCTGGGTCGGCCCCGAGGTCTCTTCCCAGTTAAACATGCCTGAAACACCACACCAGAAAGGCATTCGGGGGGAATTCTAATTAGATGCCCAAGATCAACTGGCTCCTCTCAACGCGGAGGAGCAGCTGATCTACTCCGAGCTCCTCCCGGATGACAGAACTTCTCACCTTACTCATCTCTAAGGGAGAGACCTGCCACCCTGCAAAGGAAGCTCATTTCAGCTGCTTGTATTCACAATCTAATAAGCTCATGACAATAGGTGAGGGTAGGAATGTTAATTGACTGGTAAATTAAGAGCTTTGCCTTCCGGCTCAACTCCCTCTTCATCATGATGGACCAGTACAAGCTTCGCGTGTCAATCTCCTGCTCCATCCTTCCCTCATTCATGAACAAGACCCCTAGATACTTGATCTCCTCCACTTGAGGCAGGACCTCATTCCAGACCCGTAGGGTGCGTTCCACCCTTTTTCGGCTGAGAACCATGCCCTCGGACTTAGAGGTGCTCATTCTCATCCTGGTAGTTTCACACTCAGCTGCGAATCGCTCCTGCGAGAGCTGAAGGTCCCAGCTCGTATACACTAAAAAAACGTCATCTGCAAAAAGCAGAGACGAGATCCTATGGCCGCCAAACCAGAATCCCTCAACATCTTGACTGTGCCTAGAAATTCTGTCCATAAAAATTATGAACAGAACCGGTGGAATCCAACCCCCACTGGAAATGAATTCGACATGTTGTTACCAGTGTGGACCAAGCTCTGGCTCTGGCAATACAGAGACTAAAAAGCCAATAGCAATGGGTCCAGTATACCATAATCCCGGAGCACACCCCACAAGATGAGGGACACAGACAAAAGCCTTCTCCAAGTCTCAAAGCACATGTGGACAGGTTGGGCAAACTCCCATGCCCCCTCCAGGATCCTGTAGAGTGTACGGTCAAGAGTTCTGCAACAGGGACAAAAACCACATTGTTCCTCCTGAATCCAAAGTTCAACCATCAGTGAGATGGTTGGTCTTCACTCCAGTACTCCTGAATAGACTTTCCCGAGTAGCTTGAGGAGTGTGATTCCATGACAGTTGGAACAAACCCTCTGGTCCGCTTTTTTAAAAAGGAGAACTACCACCAATTTTGTGTGCCAATCCAGAGGTACACAATGTTGTAGAGACATGTCAACCAAGACAGTCCTACCACATCCAGAGCCTTGAGGTATTCAGGGCGAATCTCATCCACCCCGGAGCCCGGCCACCAAGGAGCTTTTAAACAACCTCTGCAACCTCTGCCCCAGTGATGGGCAGAGCCCCCTCTGAACCCCCAGGCTCTTCCTCTTCCACAGAGGGCATGTTGGTGGGATTGAGGAGGTCCTTGAAGTATTTGTCCCACCTTTCAACAACATCCCCAGTCGAGGTGAGCAGCTCCCCACTTCCACTGTAAAGTGTTTGTGGAGTACTATTTCCCCCTCCTGAGGCACTGGCTGGTGGTCCAGAACCTTTTTGAGGCCAAACAATAGTCTTTTTCTAGGCCCTCACCGAACTCCTCCAACACCCAATAGTTTGCATTGGCAATAGCCCGGTCTGCAGCACATTGTCCGGTCAGTGCCTGTCTGCTGCATCAGGAGTCCCACAGTCCAAAAGGACCTGAAAGGCCTCCTTCTTCAGCTTGACAGCCCGCCTCACTGCAGGTGTCCACCATCTGGTTCGGAGGTTGCCCCCATGACAGGCACGGATGACCTTCCGGCCACAACTCTGGGCTGCTGCCTCAATAATGGAGACATGGAACATGACCCATTTGGACTCTATGTCCCCGGCCTCCATTGGCATATAGTGATAGCTCTGCCAGAGGTGGGAGTTAAAAGACCTTCTAACAGATGACTTTGCCAAACAGTCCCAGGAGACCTTAACTACACACTTGGGCCTCCCAGGTCTAGACGGCAGCCTCCCACACCATCTGAGCCAGCTGACAGTTCATCAGTTCAGATCAGCTCCTCTCTACACCCGAGTGTCCAGAACATGCGGCCGCAAGTCCAATGACACGACTACAAAATCGACCTCCTTAAATCGCCACCTTATTGTGGTGAAGGGGTTTGTGTTTCCTAATGATCCTGGGAGATATGCTGTCGGGGGCATTATGCCCCTGGTAGGGTCACTCAAGGCAAACAGGTCCAAGTGAAGGTCCAAACTAAGTGCAGTTCAGAAGACCTCTATGAGCATCATTTTAAGGAGTTTCCTTTGCCTGGATGCAGGTTACCGGGGTCCCCCTATCGAAGCCAGGCCTGGGGAGGGGCTCCAAGGTGCGCGCCTGATGGTCGGGCTTCTGCCCATGGAGCTCGGCCTGGCCCAGCCCAAAGAGGAGACATGGGTTCGCCCTCCCATGGACCCACCACCTGTGGAAAGAGCAATAGGGGTTGGGTGCAGTGTGAGTTGGGTGGCAGCCAAAGGCATGGGTCCAGGACCAATCCTTGGCTACTGGCTTTTGGGACATGGAATGTCACCCCTTTGGCAGGAAGGAGCCTGAGCTGGTGTGTGAGGTTGAGAGATACCGACTAGAACCCCTCTCGAGAGGGGCTGGGCCTTAAATGAAAACTAATCAGGGAAAAAAAAAATTAGCACCCTGGTATAATCATCATACACACACACTAAAATAAAACACCCGTAAATTAGAGCAAAAATGGCGTCAAACTAAATTAATGGTATTCGAGCTCAAATGGAAGGAGAGTTTCCTTAACTACAAAAAAGCTGTTAGTGCTGCTAGATCAATGTATTTCTCAAATCTAGCTTGGGCTCTGGAACCACCCATCTCGAGTGGGGCTGGACCTAATTTTATTCTGAAGTTGCTCATGATAATAAATATAATGTAATATACAACAATAATAACAATATAATATAATAATAATAATAATAATAATAGTAATAATAATATTAAGAGGAATACACATATAAACAATAATAATCAAATATAATTAAGTAATATAATAATTAATCTAATTATATAATAATAATAATAATAATAATAATAATAATAATAATAATAATAATAATAGGATGACATGATGGCGCAGTGCTTAGCACGTTCGCCTCACAGCAAGAAGCCTGGGTTCGATTCCCAGGCTCAGACGTTTCTGTATGGAGTTTGCATGTTCTCCCTGTGCTTGTGTGGGTTTCCTCCGGGTACCCTGGTTTCTTTCCACAGTCCAACAACATGCACAGTAGGCTAACTGGCTGCTTCAAATCGCTCCAAGGTGTGAATGTGAATGGTTATGTGAGTGTTGGTCCTGTGATGGCCTGGCAAACTGTTCAGGATGGTCCTTTACCCAGAGTTAGCTAAGATGGGTGCCAGCCTCCCTGCAACCCTAATGAGGATTTAGCGGCTTAAAAAATGAAAGAATGAATAATAATAACTAGAAGTTCTCATAGACCACCAAACGTGGTGAAAAAAAAGTCTGTGTGTGTGTGTGTGTCTATCTAACTGTAGTCAGCTGAAATATTTCTGGGTATTTAACAGTTTTATACAACCCATGGCAAAAATTGACGATGTTCATTCGGCTCTTTTACTCTGTAGTAATAAAAACAAATCACAGATATGACAAAAACTTTTCTGGTTTAAAATCGGTACATTTTGCAAAAGTACATCAAACTAATTTAGTTATTTTAAATTAATGTTTGTTTTTTTTTAATCAATCCAATCAGTTTACAGTGGTTCAAGTCTCAGCACCACGAAGCTGCCACTGTTGGGCCCTTGATCAAGGCCTTTAACCCTCAGTACCTACGTATTTCAACTGGCTTATTCCATTTGATTTAAAATAGCCTGACCGATTTTATTCTGGATTTTATTTCATTTTATATATATTTTTTCCCCTTTATTTTATTTTGTATATTTTTTGGGCTTTTGTTGTTTTCAAATTTATGGTGACCTTGAGTGCCAAGAAAGGTGCCTTTAAATAAAATTTATTAATATTATGTTTATTATTATTATTATTATTATTATTATTATTATTATTATTATTATTATTATTATTAAAGCACCAATTGAATAGCCTGGCTCTACACATATTTAGATACACATACATATCTGTACATATTTATTCTATTACATATTCCATCTGCCTGTCTGTAGCCAAACAAAGAAGAAATGTGTGTGCATGACTCGTTTTTTGTGTTTTAACGTGCTGCAGGTGTGTACATGAGGTGCTGGACACAGCTGGTCATTGCCATAGAGATTAAGTTGGCTGACAGTTACACATACATTTTTGAGTAAAAAAGGCAATGGAGTACATCAGCTTTTGGACTTCTAATTTGAAAACCGTACTTCCCATCGCAATGAGGTTGACAGTGTTTGAGAGCTAAGAATTTGGTGAACACAGTGATATAAATTATGTTGCTGTACTGTAAAGAGTGTCATGATTTTAAAGCTCTACTTTGTATTACGTTCTATAGAGGGATTCACTCATAGGAGTAGGAGTGAGTTTTAATACCTATTTTCAAGATAATCTTCTCTTTTGTCACACTGTAAGATCCCGAACTCTAGCCCAGAACATTCCACGCAATAGACACCCAGTATAAATACAAAGACTCAGAAATCAATATGGCACAATCACTATGTTGACTTCAGTTTCTACGTTTTAAACATTCAATCATGTTTTTATGTGAAAGTATCTCTTCTTGGCGAGGCATCAAAATCAGGTGAGTTTTATGATCGTTTGTCCACATTCATTTCAGTGGGATTTTTTGGCTAGTTGTGTTGCCATGGTAATGTGAAACACCAATAAATTTAATAACACACTTTACAGCACCGAGACACAGGTTTTTATATATACATTTCCTGGGTGCTCTTTGCCGTTGGGGCCACATTAAGTGTGATGGAAGAATAATAATAAAAGGAAGAAATACTTAATAAAGAGTCAATTTTTCTAGGATGAATAGTAATATGTGTCTGCTCTTAAGCAGCCACATAATAATGGATAATAATATGGATTATTACAACAACTAAAGTGTGAATGCTGCAGCATTCACACTAATAACAACAGAAACACATGAATGTGTTCATTTGCCAAACTGCTTAATCCTGCTAGGGTGGTGGGGAGGCTGGAGCCTATCTGGGTGAAGGCACCAGAACCGCTCGATGTTTCACCACAGTATTCCTTACATGATAATCTGAATAATTGAATAACATCAGTTTCCTTAACTTCGCCCACACTGAAAAAACGGCTTCATCCTTGACAAAACATACCACACTCTCAGTCCTAGGTCCACAATAAAACATGCAGAAACAAAGTAAACACTTCTCTAACTCATCAGGCCACCTACCAAGCTGCAGGACTACAAAGAACAATAAATGAATTGTAAGATGGATATTAATATGGAAACTTAGTTCAGCATGTGAGAAATAAAGAAATATGTGAAATATGTGGGTTAACATAGAGAAAAACTCCCTGGATAAATCATATGATAATATATTTCACCACATGGGACCCTTTCCACCAATGGTTTCCACTGAAGCCACTTGGATTCGATTAGTCCTTCCGCCCCTGCACTTCATCTGTGTCGTGAAAACTTTGCACTTCCCCACTCACAGTCTGCTACACTTTAGAACGGGACACTGGAAAGCCCCTTTCAAAGGTCATCCTTCCTCTTTGTGTGTGTGAGTGTGTGTGTGTGTGTGTGTGTGTGTGTGTGTGTGTGAGAGAGAGAGAGAGAGAGAGAGAGAGAGAGAGAGACAGAGAGAGAGATTAAGGCTGGACAAATAATGTACTTCACCGTGTCAGTGGACTCAACTAATGGAACAATACATCAGTGCAGTGATGTTCTGCTACTTTAAACCAAAACCAAGAGATGCTTTGCGTGTATTGATGATGTCCAGGTTCAGGTCAAATGTCAATCATTTTTTTTATCAATTTTTCAGAAAAATTTAAAGGGGTAGCAACTTTGAATTTTTTGTTAACTTTTGAATAGCATGAATGAACTTCACACCATATAGAACGGTTTGGTGAGTGAAGAAATTAAAAACACAGAGATGCAGTGATTTTACACTTAACAAAATGAAGATAAATCAGAAACCAAGTTCTAT
The DNA here is from genome assembly GCA_028564935.1 of Neosilurus hyrtlii. Classification (NCBI taxonomy): domain Eukaryota; kingdom Metazoa; phylum Chordata; class Actinopteri; order Siluriformes; family Plotosidae; genus Neosilurus; species Neosilurus hyrtlii. The sequence continues at coordinate 15,476,795 of JAOUQZ010000027.1, forward strand.
TCAAGTATTTATTTCATGTAATATTGGATCATATTGATGAGAATAAGTAAACAAACAACAATATATAATAATAATAAAAATAACAGTCTCTTTTTAGGGAAAAAAGTCAGTATTTAGTGTGAACACACTTTACTTTGATTACAGCGTTTAAACTTTCAGGCATAGAGTTCACATATTTTTCATTTCTTCACTTGCTGAACCGTTCCATACGGTCTGAAGTTCATTCATGCTATGAAAAAGTAAAAAAAATACAATTTGTGACGCCTTTCAATTTTTCTGAAGAATTGTTATTTTCAGTGTTTTTGTTTATCATTCATACTTTTACCTCAATATTCTTGCAGGATGATTTTTTTTGGGTCTCGTTGCCTACAATAACATTCAATACATTTTCACCAAAAAATGATAGAGAAGTAATTTTTTACTTCTTTTTATTAGGAGCCCTTTTAGATAAAAGTTGTGGTGTATAATCTTCACTGTACACAACTGTACACATTGAACATCTAACTGTAGGGCCAGTACACACAACCATTCACATTCAAATTCACACTCACACCTAGGGGCAATCTGAAACAGCCAGTTGGCCTAATGTGCATGTCTGGGAGGAAACCCACACAAACACGGGAAGAACATTCAAACTCCACAAAGAAATGCCCTTTGTTCCACAGTACCACCTACTTTAAATGTGAAAAGTTTATACTACAATACATAAAATATACTGAAGGGCAGAAAAAACTGTTATTATGACATGAAAGTTTTGCAATCTAAAAAAAATCAGGGATAATGCTCACAATACGATTCAATGTTATAAGGAAAATGACGGGACCTCCCTTTTTACCTCATTTAATAGCATTGCTTATCCACATCTGACAAAATATCACCGTATCTCATTCTCAACACTCTCCTTCCATTGTTAGTTGCGGTACTTGCATGTTGTTGTTTTTTTTTTGACAAACATGAACTAAAAGTGATCAATAAGAAAACTGCCACAATTCTCAAAAGTATTTCGTGTTTATCTAATAGCTTTATTTATATTTGAAATGTATTTTTGAAAGAAACAGATTTGAAAATGAAACTTTTATCTGTTTTAATAATTTTAATAGTGCTTTTAAAAAATAGAAGTGAAAAGGAGAACATTCTGAACTTTTAGTAGAAAACTAAACGTCAACTCATATATACACTGCTCGGCCAAAAAAAAAAAAAAGCCTCACACTCTTATATTTTGATGGAGAGATTTTTTCCTTGATCACAGCATGTAATCTCCAAGGCACTGTTGCTCCAGTAGGTCCGGTTGAGGCATGTGCAATAAAATGAAGTCAACTGATGAGCGGAATGTACTGGATGAGTAGGTTATCACATCAAAACAGTTTAGGGAGCACAAGGAATCATTTTCACATATGTATTGGCACCCCAGAGTCCTGACCTTAATCTTATTGAAAGTTTTCGAGATATGCTGGAGAAGACTTTATGGAGTGGTTCAGTTTTTCCCTCATCGATGGAAGATGTAGGTGAGAAATGAACCCGACACTGGTCAGGCTGCTGTTTCCTTGAAGTCATTTCTGATTATGTGGTCAGAGTTCGATTACAGAGCTGTCAGTACATTCCACACAGTACATTTCTAACCATTTTACTGAATGATGTTCTCCGAATACTGATTTCAACACTGTGCTCAGGAAAATCTCTCTCTCTCTCTTTCTCTCTCTCTACACCCACATGTATGTATATATATATATATTTTTCTGTCTCTCTGTTCCCCTACCTCTCTCTCTATCTCTCTGTTCCCCACCTCTCTCCTCTCTCTCTCTTTCTCTGTTCCCCTACCTCTCTCAGTCTCTCTTTTCCCCACCTATCTCTCTCTTTCTCTCTGTTCCCCACCTCTCTCCTCTCTCTCTCTTTCTCTGTTCCCCTACCTCTCTCTCAGTCTCTCTTTTCCCCACCTATCTCTCTCTTTCTCTCTGTTCCCCACCTCTATCTCTCTCTCTCTCTCTCTGTTCCCCCACTTCTTTCTCTTTCTGTTCCTCCACCTCTTTCTCTCTCTTTCTGTTTCACCACCTCTCTCTTTTTCTTTCTCTCTCTCTCTCTGTTCCCCACCTCTCTCTCTCTCTCTCTCTCTCTCTCTGGTGCATGCTGGAAGTACAGCTTGTGAGTGCGTGAGATTTTTGCGTTATTATTTAGTTTTTGTGTAAGGAGGAGAGTGGTGGCGTGGCGGGGTGTAGGAATGGCGTCCCACCTGGCTGGGTGTGGCCCTTCCCTCTCACTCCG
>JAOUQZ010000027.1:15509934-15525577 GCA_028564935.1 Neosilurus hyrtlii
CTTTGATAACCCAGTTAGCTGCACTGGGGGGACAGCAGTGAGAACCCGTCGATAGTGGGGCTTGAACCCCCAACCTTTGGATCAGTAATCCAGCACCTTACCACCAGGCCACCACTGCCCGCTCTGAGGAAGTGAAACCCTAATAATTAAAGTACATAAATCTACCAGAATTATTCGGATGTCACTTCCTCAGAGCGTTTACTCTGAATTATTTTAGTTTTGGAAAACCACCCAAGCATTGGGAGAACATGCAAACTCACACAGAAACGCATTTGCCATGCACGGGACTTGAACCCAGGACCTTCTTGCAGTGAGGCAGATGCGCTGCACCACAGTGTTGGGCTGTTTAAATACTTTATTAGTAGAATTAAAGATCAATTAATGAAATTTTAATACATTTTGAACATCCATCTGTATATAATATGTCTGATTATATTGTAATATAAATCATAGAAAATATGCAAAATTTGCATGATCGCACACAAATACAGAAAGTACACTATCGTGGTGAATCAGTAAATTCAGATCTATACGATACTAATGTATTCTTCCCTTCACAGCAGCAGCAGGGCTCCACGGATCACTTCTTACGACATATCATTGAAGATGCCAAACAGGTAGGTATCAAACAAAACATTACTATAGACTACTTTTGTTGTATTTTATGTGCCATATTATTAACGTGACCTGTGTACGTGTAATGAGAGATTCAGTATGTTTGGTATGAAAAATTAAATGTTTTTTTTTCTTTTTTTTGTGTGTGTCATCTCCAGTGTCGACTTCCTGGAAGATATAAGATCTCTCTGATCGATATCGGCATTGTGATTGAATATTTGATCGGAGGAGCTTACCGGAGTACCTACAGGAGCAAGAACTTCAAAGCTGTTTATAACCGAATTAATGAAATCAAGGTCTGTCCAAATATACTACATCACAAAATGAAAGCCTTTCAAACTCTCCTGTTAATGCGGAAAATATGGGTATTTTTATCATCAGGTGGTTTTTGATCATACTTACAAAGTTGCAATCTGCAAAAAAGCGTCTGATAGTTTGCATTAGCCTGTTTGATAAGGCAGTTAAGAATAGGACGTGGACAGGTCAGTTCCAGTAAAGAGATAAAGGCAAAAATAACAGTATTCAGAAAATAAACTATCAAATCAGAAACAACTGATTTCTGAGCACTTCCGTGTTTACAGCTTCTTCTATGTCAGTCACTTTTCACAGTACAATGGTGCACCCTGAGGAAGGATTTATTACTCTTTTTTCTTTCACAAAAAAGATTGTAATAACGATAGAACATTTTGATGTGCAAAAACATCATTTGTCAGTCTCCAGATCAAACCTGCTAGCCCGATTTTTTACTTATTTATTTACTGATATACTGTATTAATCCCACAAGGGAAATTGTTGCCTCTGCATTTAACTCATCCAAAGTGAGCACACACACATAACCAGTGAGTGCAAACACATTCGGTGCAGTGGGCTGCCACACATTGGGGTGCCTGGAGAGCAGTTGGGGGTTAGGTTCCTTGCTCAAGGGCACTTCAGCCATGAATGTGGAGGAAGGGAAGGTGCAGCTCACTCCCCCACCACCACACATTTTTCCTGCTGGCTTGGGAATTGAGCCAGCGACCTTTAGGGCCCAAAGCCGCTTTTATAACCATAGGCTATGGCTGCCCCATATTTTCAAGAATGACAAAAAAGGAATGAAAGTACAATTAATAATCATACAGTGACATACACACACACACACACACACACACACACACACACACACAAACACACACAATTTATATATTTATATGTGTGTGTGTGTGTGTGTGTGTGTGCTTGCGTGTGTGAATTTAGCCCTAAAAAAAAATCTGGTTTGAATGTTGATGATGTTTTAGTGATTCATGGTTGGAAGTATTCGCTCTCCTTTATTGATGTATGCAGAAGGGGTGGTTAATGCTTTTCTCCAAGTGTTGTATTCCTACCAGTGATGCAGCATGAGCAGCTTCATGAGCTTCAGATGAACCATGTAATAGCCTTTGCCATCTAATTTATTTTCATGTTTTACATATTCAAAGTAAACATTCATTCATTCACTTACTCATTTATAATAAGGGAAGTTAATGTGTGTTGATTATGTGAAGTTAGTATGAAGTTATTTTTAACTGTGTAGGACAGGTTCCTCTCTAGTGGTCACCACGTGACTTGTGGTGTGTACAGGAGTGCAAGAAGGTTAAAACCTAAATTAAGAGCAAACATGAGATGGAGTTTCCTCTGCATGTGATTTTGATTAGCGTGAACTTTATGCAGGTTATCTATGTATTTTACCCAGAAAAAGTTTTTCATAAATTAATAGACAGTAATTATAAATAATAACAGGATACAGCCCAAAGAATAACATTTATTCACAGTATTTTACATTAAACTTTACAGTGATGAGTGTTCAGGACAACATGGATCACTACACACTGTTCTGCATTTAATTATTTTAGATGCATCAGGTTTATAAATTTAAATTAAATACATTTGCAAAAGGTACTGTTTGCCATTATGACTTTGCATTTAATATTGTTCATCATTACATATTCAGAATTTTCACATATCTTGAATATCAGCTTTATATAATCATCCATATCATAATTTACAGTATAACATGCCATGGTTTTCACTTTTACTGTTTTATTGAGCTGTAACTGTTTTGGTTAGGAAGGCAGTCAGGAGCATTTAGCATCCAGAAAGACTGTGTCAGAGCCAGCTGAGACAAATCGATCCCAACCCCAATTCTACAGGACTCAAGATCCTTACAGACGTGAGGTCAGTCAAAAAAAAAACAACAATCACTGTCAATCACCTGCAAAGTAATCAAATGACAAAGATTTTTTTAGTTGAATGAAGATTTAGCACAGTAGGTAGCACTGTTATTGTACTCACAGCAAGCAGGTCCTGGATTCGAAACCTAGGGTCACCCAGGTGCTCTGGATTCCTCCCACAGTCTATAGACATGCAGATTTGGTCAACTGGCAATTCTGCATTGCTTACAGGTGTGAATGACTCTCTGTGCTGCTCCCTCCATACATCTGTAGGCATCCTGTCCAGTATGTTCCCCACATGTCTCCAGGGTCATTTGGGAATGACTCCAACTCACCCATGAACCCCAATATACAAGTGAAGATTTAACGTAATTAATTACTCATTGAAACAAACACTTAAAGCAATTACTCAGTTTGTTGTTGTTTTTGATACACATGAGGCAGACCTGCTAACTGTTACACTATTGTGTCACCCCTAGAAAGACGTCAGTATGACAAAATATTAAAAAAAAAGAATTAACTTGACTAGGATCAAGAGATCTGGATCTGGTCTTGATGTTGTAACAATCAGAGAGACTGGCTTTGGGATGCAGACAGATGGGCTAAACGTCTGGGTCTAAATCCTGGCAGGAACAGAGATTAAGAAAGTATCAGGGATATGGAAAAACACCAAACCAGGAGGAGAGACAACTACCTCACAGAATAAAGTCCAGAGATTGATCCAGTTGGGATTCTGGGAAAAAACAAAGACTGGCACAGGAGCCTGAGCCATCAATTAATTTGAGACTGTGGTGCCTCTGAAGAGATTGGCAGAGGCAAAATGACAAGAACTTTTAAGAGACATGGATCACTTATAGGTAACAGCTTACACTATATGGGCAAAAGAAAGTGGACTGCTGACCAATCATAGCAACACATTTGAGAAAGATGGGTGTTCTGGAACAGAGGACGCAGTGTCAGGTTTTGGGTGCTGGGAAACTGATACAGACAACAAATCCTCAAACAGCAGTGAGTAGTAAAAAATCAGATCAGATGAGCAGGGATCTCTGAGGTCATCAGTGTAGCCAGGAAGTCAAATGCCAGTGCAGGTAAAGATGTTGCATTGAAACCTCTTCATGTGCATTTTTTTATTTCCTAGATGAAATCAGTATCTGTGCCCAGTAATGTGGATGCAGTGGAGCCCGAGCTGGGTGGTTCATCCCTGTTTGTCTACAGCTTCAATGACCTGTTTGTGTGGGCAGTATTGAAGCGGCGGCAGCAGATGGCACTCTTCCTGTGGCAGCATGGAAGGCAGGCGATGGCTAGAGCTGTGGTAGCATACAGGTTGTACCAGGCAATGGCCAGCGAAGCCAAGGAAAGCAACATGGATGACAGCATTGCTGATGAGCTCAAGAAATATTCTTTGTCAGTCTGATTTTCATTTCAGAGTTTATATTAATATGGTTTGTTGGTTATGTTATACAACTGATAGCCAAACTAGTTCCCAAGGATGTTACAGCTTTAACAGTGAAGATACGATGTGTAATGAAAATCTGAAGATTGATCTGATTATTTCATAGTAAAACATGCAATGTCTCTGTCTCTTTTCTTCAAGAGAGTTTGGCCAGATTGCTGTGGATCTTCTGGACCAGGCCTTCAAGGAAAATGAGCGCATGGCCATGAAGCTGCTGACCTGGGAGATGACCGATTGGAGTGACTTCACCTGTCTGCAGATGGCAATAGCTTCAGGTCACAGGCCCTTCGTTGCCCACTCATGTACCCAGATGCTCCTCACCGACTTGTGGATGGGCTGCTTGAACACGAGAAAGAACTCTTGGTTAAAGGTGTTCACTGATGTGTTGGTGTTCTTGTCTAAAGACTGTGATCTTGCTAATGATGAAAATGATGGATTAGTAGTACCATAATTCCAAGTTTTGCACAGTGGCAGCACGGCGGTGTATTGGTTAGCATGTCCACCTCACAGTTGAGTCTCAGGCTTGGTGAGAACATTTCTGTGTGGAGTTTGCATGTTCTCCCTGTGCCTGCATGAGTTTCCTCTGGGTATTCTGGTCCAAAGTGGACTCCAGTCCAAAGACATGCGCATTATTATACTTATCTGTTCCAAAATGTATTCCGCTTTCACCCAGAATCGGCTGTGACCCTTGCAGGATCAGGTGGTTCAGAAAATGAATGAATGAAGTAATAATGCTAATGTAATATTTAAACTCAAACTTCTCTGTACGCACTCTTGTGTTGGTCTTCAGGTTCTGAATATTAATATAACAAATTAAGAGGAGAATAAAAAAACTGTAAATAACAAAGTCAATATTTTAATGACTTTCCCACAGTTTTCCCCAAAAACTCAGGGTACTAACTTTTCCTTGTTACTAGGGTAGAACCCTTAAGAGTTTCTCAACATCTTTTGTACCATTCTTCTTATTCTTTCATGTGCCATGTGTGCTTCAGCTGCCACTGAACACCAGATTCTAGTACTTGTGGTTGATTAGGCATATTACATGCGTGTGGTCTGCCTTTGCCTTCACTCGGTGCCCCTTGCACAGCACCTGGCATTCCCATGTGGTCTCCCACCAAGTGCTAACTAGGTCTGGCCCTACTTTGCTTTCGAAATCAAGTCAGGTCAAGTCAGTTTTATTTGTATAGCGCTTTTTACAATTGACATTGTCACAAAGCAGACAACCTGCTGAGATCAGGTCTCAATCAAGAAGGTCTTGAATCAAGTCTGAAATCAGACAATATTGGGCATTCACAGGGTGATATGAAGCATTTTGTACCATTGGTGTGTGTCTTTACCTAGTTATGTGAATATAATGCACTCAGAAAAATGACTTACAGCTCTTATTTAGACTTAAATGACCATTTGTGCCTCGTGCATTGGCTTTAAACATAATATATAAAGGTACACTAAATAAAAGATGAAAAGAAAGGTAGAGGTTAGTAAACTTTTTGTAACATTTTTTGGAATGGTATTGTAACATACCAAGCTCAGACGCAAATGTCTGTGTTGTGAAAGAATGTGATACAAATCCCAAGTTCATAACATGGATGCTAATTTCTTTACCAGTATAAATGTGTCAAGAGAACAAACATATTGGATGTTATTCACAGCTCTAAAAAAACAAAGGAGGGTTTTTGTTTGTATTTTCAAATGTATGCTACTGACAGTTTAATGTAAACTAGAAGCACTCAGAGAGTGCAAACCTCTACCAGACCATAAGGTCACTCGCAGTATTGACTATTCAATACTGTTATACAACTCAGAATTTGAAATATAACTTCCTCTTTTAACATTTTTAAGAATTCTCTGTATAAACTCTTGAATGATAATGACTGTCCCAAACTCCTCATTTCTGACCTTAACTCTTTTCTACATTAGCATTCTGGTACTCTACATACCTGGATTAGAACTAAATCAGATACGATTTATCTGAGATATAATTTATGTAAATTATGTTAAAGTTAAGGTTTTTTTTTTTTTTAAATATGTGCCCATGTAAGGATTACCAACAACTTTTATGGTTTGCTACCACACACCATTATCTAGTCACCATTATTTCATTTCTTTGACTGCAGATCATTGCGAGTATCCTGCTCCCTCTGGGTATCCAGCTGCTGGAGTTTAAGAGCGAGGTGGAGATGTCCCACGTGCCTCAACGTCAAGAGGCCTATCATTTTGGGAGGGATGCTGCAAACATAGGAGAGCCAGAACCTGACAACATTATGCAAGCAGTGAGAGAAATGTGTCATCAGTTACTCCTGATTTCTAATCCTTTGTATAAAGTCACACTGATAACTGACTCTACACTATATCACAATATTACAATATTTCTAGTAAAATTGGCTGATATGTTTTGGTGTTTTGTACTTTTCTGAAGAATGAGAGTGATGCAGAGAGAGGGAAGCACCATGAGAAGAACAGGCCAGGCCTTGTTACATGCTGGTTACTGTGGTCTAGAAGGATCTATGACTTCTACAATGCGCCTGTGGTCAAATTCTGGCTCCACACTGTAGGTATCCTACCTCTTACCTAAGATAACACTTCTCTCTCTTTCTAAATATATTTCTGTCTGCTACCCTATGTCCATGTACTATCTTCTCCTCTTTCTTTCCTCTTGTTTCTTTTTCCAAACTTGCTGGGGGATCTGTATGTACGTTGTTTGTAGATGTCCTACTTGACGTTTCTGGCGCTTTTCTCCTACACCGTGTTGATGCGGATGGGGCCGAGACCCAGTGTCCCAGAATGGCTGGTCTTTGCCTACATCTCATCCACAGCAGTAGACAAGATCAGGGAGGTGAGTCCAAAGCAGAATGCTCAAATTATTCATTTGTAAGAGCAGGTAGACTGATATATCTGAATATATCTCAGCATCACTGCTGATACTACCGTGCCTCTTTGGTGCCTGTAAAGCTTGTTGCCCTCATCGTGGTTCTCTTGGCACTACAGTTAGTAACGGCTTATTAACGGTGATCTGGTCCTATGCAGTTCATACCTCGGTCATGTCCATCATTTAACACCACTTAGGCTTGAAAGAGCAAACAGTTTGCAACTCAGTTCATTTGCTCTGAGGTTACTGAGGTCATGATCATGAGGTGACTACTTTACTGTTAGACTTTACTGGGAAATGAGGGTGGGGGAAGCTTTAATAGTTCTGGACTGTAAGGTAGTAGAAATTTTAAGGCTTCTTATCTGACAATTATCTGAGTCATATCAGGTACAACCATCAAACTTTATATCTTTTATGTGTTTATTTTATATGTCGGTTACGGCATGGTATCTCACACTTATACACCAGCACGCAATAACGAGTGCATAACGAGTGGGAATGCAATAGATGTTTTTTTCTGGCTTCTTTGAGTGTTCCAAGCCATTAAAAAAATAATCTGAAAGCCCACTTTATCTGTTTTACTTAAATCAAAGGTCTTCTCTTATCTCCATTTTTCTCTTAGGGACTGTTTACATCTTACGTCTGTGTGTCTTGGTGCTGTAAATTAACAGCTGCATTGCTAATCATTCACCCAGTGCAACTGTTTGTGCTATGTTTCAAAAGTGATGAACACAAAGGCTGTTTAAACTTAACTTATTTAAAAATATGCACTGGTAACAACTGATTGTGAAGAAAGGGGTAAAAAGTATAACAAGAACATGAAACATTGACTACATTTTACACTGGTTGTAAATGTTTGATGACATTTTTCATTACATAACTGCAGACACAAAAGGACTGCAACACTGACCTAAAAACCTACCAAAGTGATGGAAAGTGGGGATCTGTTCATGGTCCTTATGATACAGGCTCACCTGTGAAGCATGCTCGAGACTGTGTCATGGCTTGGGCTTGCTTGGCTGCTTCCGGAACAGGATTATATTTATTGAAGCAGAATGAATGCAGAAGTCTCCAGAAACATATCGTCTGCCAGTTTCCAAAGAAGTACATTCAAACTAATCTGGAGGAGCTTTATTATGCAGTAATATAATGATCCAAGACACACTGCTGACTAGGCACATGACTTCATTGGGGTGGGGGGAATGGAAGGTTTTGGACTGGCCAAAAAGATCCCTTCTTTCTCCATACTTTGGCCTGATCAGATCTTTACCCAGCTGAGCCTGCATTTCACCTCCTGCAGAGAAGAGCGAAAAGCAAGCACAGGGAGAACATGCAAACTCCACACAGAAACACCCGAGCTGGGAATCAAACCCAGGACCTTCTTGCTGTGAGGCAGATGTGCTATGTTTTTAAACATTATCAGAAATAAATTACAGGTGCCCCACATTAACCCTTCTGTCACACCTTCTTGCTCAGCCACGCACTACCTGCTAAAAAATGTTCTCTTTCTTCTTTAGGTATGTGTATCTGAACCTCCAAAGTTTAGCACAAAGCTGAAAATGTGGTTCAGTGAATACTGGAATATGAACGACTTTGTTGCCATCGTTCTTTTCTTCACGGGCACGGCGTTGCGCTGGTACACGGGTCCAGTACACACGACTGGGCGCATCATTTACTGTCTGGACATCATTTTATGGTTTGTGCGTCTGCTAGACCTGTTGGCTATTAACCAGCAAGCCGGGCCTTACCTCACCATGATCTCGAACATGGTACGATTTCATTTACATTTCATTTATACTGTCCTAAATTTCATAAACACCAAAAAACAAAATCTGTAGATTTTAGTAGCGATGCTGTGTAAAATGTAAATTAAAAACAGAATACAATGATTTGAAAATCTCATAAACATATATTTTATTTACAGTAGAACAGAGAGTGTTGAAAGTGAGAGATTTTACAATTTAATAAAAAATATGGGTTGAAAAAAATAAGTGGTACTAAAAAAACAGCTGGTGGAACATTTTGTAATTAATTTTGTTAATTGGTAACAGATCAGTAACATGATTGGGTAATTAAAAAGAACATTTGGGTAGAGGTTCATCAAACTACAAAAAACTGCATCTACAAATTTTGTAACAATTTCAGAATAATGTTCCTCAATATCTCATCATCTACAATACATAATATCACTGCATTAAAAACAGGCATGAATCTCTCATGGAAATCACTGCATGGGCTCAGGAACACTTCCAAAAAATCATTTTCTGCACACAGTGGGGGCTGGGAGTGGTCATGTCTATCATTTACACTTAAGTAGCTAAATAAAACTGCTAAACTCTAAGTTACTCATTATCAGTATCAGTGTGGGTCAGTGCCATAAATCATGTAGTCTTATCTGTGAGTTGGTGTTGATGCAGGTTTTCTTACGAGATCATTTCATGCTAAGGCAGTTAGACTGTATGTTGCAGTGCAATACTGATTTGATTTGCTGTGGATTACGTATGTGTAGAACTGTACATATTGTTACAGATGAAGAACATGTTTTACATTGTGGTCATCATGGGCGTTGTGCTGGTGAGTTTTGGCACTCCCCGGTTTGCTATCCTAAATCCATACTCAGAACCGTCCTGGAACCTTCTGAAGGAAGTGCTGTTCCAGCCCTACTTTATGATATTTGGGGAGGTCTATGCTGGAGAGATTAATCGTGAGTAACAAAAGTAAAGAGAGAAAAAAAGAAAGATTTACACAGACAGACAGACAGACGTGGTTGGTTGAAGCATACACCCCTTAAAGCTATGCTCAATACTACTGTCAGTCAATCACATGTTTACTTATACATTATATTTGAACACACTGACATTAATTTCTTTTCTCCTTAATATAATTTCATACTATTAAACATTATGTGAGAAATGGGTGATTTCCTGAGCAGATGTTACTGTGTTACGTTGTTTTTCTGTTTAAATTTTTTTTTTTGATAGCGTGTGAAGAAGATCCCGATTGTCCTCCTGCTTCATTCCTCAACCCCCTCTTGCAGGCTGTCTACCTCTTCATGCAGTACATCATCATGGTCAACCTGCTTATTGCCTTCTACAAGTAGGGACCTGCTGTATACACTGTACAGAATAACAAATGAGAAATTCGCAAGTTCTTGTTGTGTTGCGGGTATTTGGATTGCTTGCATTTGTAAGTTAGGTTTCAGTTTGTCTGTGAACAAAAACCTGCCCACATTCGTGCACAGATTGACACCATTCTTGGTGCAGACACTATTGTACCTGAGTCCCACTGAGGCTTTGGTTTTGCTACGTCAAGGGTGAAGTGAAGGTCAAAGCAAATTTTCGGAGATAGCACACTTATAACGTTGAAACGAGTGCCAATAGACATGCCGTTATTATAAAAACACCATATATGGACTTCCACATGAGACAGTTTTATTTTCAGTGAAGGGATCTTAAAAGGTCACATCTTGTAAAAAAAAAAACTTCAAAAAAAGTTTTTCTCTTTGATAATTTGGTCATGTCCATGTACTATATAACATATTGGAAGACGAGTATGTGGGTAATTAAAACCAGTACCATACAGGTTACAGATTACTACATTATCCCTGCTGCATGGGGGAGGTACCTTACACTCTATGAGTATACCTCTCGTTATTGTGGGATGTCCCATAAAATGGAATAGACCACTTAGCAATGCTCCACTGACAGTTGGACTCTTTGTCCCTCTGTCATGGTGTTGATGTCACAGAGAATCGCTACCATCACCTACTGATTGACTGATGCACTCTGTGATGCTAGTACCCTGAATATTCCACCCACAAAGTTTCACGCGCTGCTTCTAGTCACTGTTTTAATCAACAGCTCATGTTCTCTTACAGTAAACAGAGACAAAAGCTCCAGAAGTCTTAGGCACACGTTTAGAAAAGTGGAGATTGTCAGTCTGGAGGAAAACAATGAACATGAAGATTAAAGTGCATTTTAAGATTGTTGTAATTCATGTAACTTATAAGATATGAAATTATATCTATGTGGTTAGACGTCCCAGCAAGCACTTCAGTGAGGAAGTGGAAGCTGCATCACACCACAAAAGCACTACCGGACAAAATCTTCCCATAAAACAAAACAGAGAGAAGCCATGGTGAAGACAACAGAGACACTGTAGGAGTTCCAGAGACCACTGGGTGAGAGTGGATTAAAGGTATAGAAACCAATAACAAGATTCATATAAAATCCATAGGCATGGAATATGGCTTGGATATTGGTCCTGAATCCCAACTCAGTCAGTGTGAGTGAGTTGATGCTGATCAGCTGTTGTGTATCACTGACTTGCATGGTGATGAGCAGCAATACAAAACAATAAACAGCGAGTGAAAGGCAATGAAAAGAAACTCAGTATAACCCTCTCCTTCTTTCACTCCCGATTGTAGTCGGTAAACGCTGGAGAGATTTATTTATCGAACACCTCCCCCCCACCACTCGGAAAGTAGAGAAGCAAAACGTAGAGTTCCTGATGCTGCGGAGCTGCAGAATTTAATCATAAGAAACCTGACTAAAACTTAAGTACAACACTTTCACTCTGACTCTGCACAATCTCTGGCTCACTCCATCACACACTCCCTAAACGCACACACAATCAGAAGCTGTTCAGCCTTTATCAAAGCTGTGCTACTCTTATACCACCTCTCTCTGATACCTTTCAATAGAGATATCTATCGGGAGCTCCGCCTTCATGGCTTTGGTTTTTCCATTTTAGAGTGCTTGGTCATCTGTTTGTGTATGTTTTTAACCCCACAGTAATGTTTACATCCACATGAAGACCATATCCAACCAGTTGTGGCGGTACAACCGCTACCGTTACATAATGACCTATCAGAAAAAAACTTTCTTGCCACCACCGTTAAGCATCCTGAGTCACGTGGCCTTGTTCATGAATGCAGTCTGGCAGAAGCATAAACGGACATCTACACAGGATAAAGACGCTGGACTTAGTAAGTGTGTGTGTGTGTGTGTGTGTGTGTGTGTGTGTGTGTGTGTGTGTGTGTGTGTGTGTAATTTTTACACGAGTCACTCTTGTATGTATTGAATATCTCTCTCTTTTTCAGAACTCTTCCTGGCTCCTGATGATCTGAAGAAGTTGCTTGAGTTTGAGGAAAGATGTGTTTCTGAATATTTTCGTGAAAAACACAAAAGCCATCACTGTAGCCAGATTAACCGGATCCGCTTGGCTGCCGACAAGTGCGTTAAACATGTAGACATATTTTTACTTTAAACACTTCCATTTTAAAGTGATGGGTAACCTATAGAGGAATCTGGGACAGGAGCTGTGTGACCTCTAGTTTAGAGTTGATGCAGAGGGCTGAAGGACTGAATGTGGTGCATTAGCTCCTACTTTCTATATAGTTAGGAATAAGACATCTTTTCTATCTTTGCGAAATTTGAATTTAAAGATAAATTCCTGAAAGATTCCTTCTACATGGAAATAAATGATGAAAAATTATTACTATCTAGTTAGTGACTACTTAGTACTATCTCTTCATGCTAACATCAGTGGGGAAATAATCACTGATTTCTTCAGTCACTTCAGTTTTTTACATTTTTAGATAACATCCACTGTAAACATGTTATACCACTATCTATTAATTATTCACTTATAAGAATTTTGGTGATTGATGATTGATTTGGTCAATAACTTGCAAAACTCATCATCATCATCTTCCGCTTCTCCCTAGCCACTTCCTCCAGCTCTTCCGAGAGGACACTGAGGTGTTCACAAGCCAGCTGAGAGATGTAGTCTCTCCAGTGTGTTCTGGGTCGACCCCGGGGTCTCTTCCCGGTCAGACATGCCCAAAACACCACACCAGGGAGGTGTTTGGAAGGCATTTTAATCAGACCTCAACTGGCTCCTCTCAACGCGGAGGAGCAGCGGTTCTACTCCGAGTTCCTCCCGGATGACAGAACTTCTCACCTTATCTCTAAGGGAGAGACCTGCCACCCTGCGAAGGAAGCTCATTTCAGCCGCTTGTATTCGCGATCTCGTTCTTTCAGTCACTACCCAAAGCTTTTGACCATAGGTGAGGGTTGGAACATAGATCGACTGGTAAATTGAGAGCTTTGCTTTTCGGCTCAGCTCCCTCTTCACCACGATGGACCGGTACAACTCTGCTTTACAGTAGAGGCTGCACCGATCCGCCTGTTGATATCCCGCTTCATCCTTCCCTCACTCATGAACAATACCCCGAGATACTTGAACTCCTCCACTTGGGGCAGGACCTCATCCCAGACCCGGAGGGTGCATTCCACCTTTTCCGACTGAGGGCCATGGCCTCAGACTTAGAGGTGCTGATTCTCATCGCGGCCGCTTCGCACTCAGCTGTGAATCGCTCCAATGAAGCTGGAGGTCCCGGCTCCATGGAGCCGAAAAGCAGAGATGAGATCCTATGGCCACCAAACCAGAACCCCTCAACACCTCGGTTGCGCCTAGAAATTCTGTCCATAAAAATTATGAACAGAACCGGTGACAAAGGACAGCCTTGGTGGACCCCAACCCTCACCGGAAACAAATTCGACCTGTTGTTACCAATGCCGACCAAGCTCTGGCTCTGGTGGTACAGAGACCTAATGGCCCATAGCAACTTGCAAAACTAGTTATTAATAAACCTCATTATCTCAAATAATAATTAATATATTAGTTTAAGTGGTCATAACTAGAAAAATTTCTGAAGACATTTTGAGAAGTGGCTGCAACTGCATGTACTGCAAATAGATGAAAACTGGTGTGCTGAACTGTAGAACTCTCTTGAAAAAATAGAAATGGATTTGTGGGTTTTGGAAAAAGCCATTTTGACCATCGAAATGATGACTTTAGTGTCTAAAAAGTTAGTGTTTAAAAGTTAAACCAAGTTTCTATGTGAAAGTATGGCTTTTTGGCGAGATGTCAAAGTGAGGTGACTCTCCCCATTCCTTTCAATGGGATTTTTTGGAGTGGTTTATGGCTAATTGAGTTTCCATGGTAACGCGAAACGCCAATAAAATTATTAGCGCACTTCACAGCTCCGAGACACACATTTTGATATATACACATTGCATGGGTGCACTTAGCTGTTTGGGCCGCATTAAGGAATAAGAAAAATAAAAATTATGAGAATTGTTCTTCTAGGGTGAAAAGTAATATGTGTCTGCTCTTAAACAGCAACATAATTACATTTCCTTTATCATTCTGGAGATGGCAAGATTAAATCCAGGTTGAAGCATACAGCCATCCATGGCTGGGAACCCATGGAAACTAATTGGCCGAGCGTTCAGGTGGAAGGGATGGCATACGCTTGCTTATCTATGACTTCCCGATTAAA
Organism: Neosilurus hyrtlii; assembly: GCA_028564935.1. Lineage (NCBI taxonomy): Eukaryota > Metazoa > Chordata > Actinopteri > Siluriformes > Plotosidae > Neosilurus > Neosilurus hyrtlii. The sequence goes on from JAOUQZ010000027.1 coordinate 15,524,406, forward strand.
TAATCTGAAACAGGTATGTAGTAACAGTAACTACTGCTGTATTGTGTATCTGTGTGTGTGTATGGGTATGCATCCCTTAGGGCAGAGGAGATGATGGGTACATTAGCCGAGGTATCTGAGAAGGTCCAGTTCATCCAGGAGAGCCTGCTGACACTGGACGCCCATCTCGGCCAGCTGCAGGATCTGTCTGCTTTAGCTGTGGATACCCTTAATGTCCTCTCAGCATCTGAAAACATGCATCAGGAAGCTGTCCACCTTGATCCCAGCCCCCCAATCAAAGTTAAGTCCTGCTCACAGCAGTCTTCTTTTGGTGGGACGGTCACCCCAAACCAAATTCTTTCTTCTCAGAAGGCTTATTGCAGCAATACATTCTCTTTACCACATGGCCTTGTAGATGCCAAGTCATGCAACTCTTTGGACAGCAAACTCAAATGGGTGCTGGGAGATTTGGAAAAAGAGCATAGCTTTCCAAGACAGAGACTTGGAGGATACTCGTCCATTGGCTATCTTCCTTATCTATGTGCAGACCTGCATGAGTCACCTGGGCAGTCATGTGACAGCTCTCTCAGCACAGTCTGGAATCATGAGGCACACCATCTGGCAAGCCAGGAGGAGTCTATGGAAGAGGAAGAGTATGACGATGACAATGTTTTTTTTGACACCAGAGACAAGAGGAATAATGTAATGGGCCTGGTGAATCCAGCTTTCTGTGGCGATAGTGAATTATCCATGCCCAGGCAACGCCGTGTTGGCAGGAGGTGGCCATTTGCAATAGAGAGCAAACTGGAGCAAAGCCACTCACTCTCTTCCAGTGTGGAGACATTGGGCACACCAACAAAGAGGCACAGTGTTGCAGGAGAACCCATACCACTATATCCAGGCCAGAAGGGCAGAGGTATTGTGCTTTTATTAGCCAACACAGATTTGCATTCAGCAAATCTAAATCAATCATTACCTTGGCACAGTTTATGTGTGATGTTTCTTTGTCTTGTCACTGACAGATACCTCCAGAATTTTCGAAAGAAAGTGGTCATTTGGCCGAACGTTTGTCAAAATCAAAAAAGGGGAAGCAACTAATGTAAGAAAAAGCATTATATATGTGCATGTTTGTGTGTGTGTGTGTGTGTGTGTGTGTGTGTGTGTGTGTGTGTGTGTGTGTGTGTGTGTGTGTG
>JAOUQZ010000027.1:15536663-15549142 GCA_028564935.1 Neosilurus hyrtlii
TATATATATATATATATATATATATATATATATATATATATATATTTATATATATCCCTTTGTAAATAAATCCCTGATCCGATTCCTATAATCTGTCCAGAGTATTAACTGAGGAATTAAGGAAACTGCAACTTGGGAAGTTTTCCGTTTACCAAACATCCAGAGGACACAAAAAAACCCTCGTGTAAGCAAATTGCTTTCTGTTCACGCTGCAGCTTTTCCCTCCGTACAGAATCTTCAAAAACACTTTTAAAAGGGCTGCTAAATAATTACCCATAATCCATTTGATACAGGAAAAATCAGTGGAGTTTGTGATACATCTTATGTCTTTGGCCTTATTTTTTTTTCTCTCTTTTCTCTTCTTCAGTAACAGAATGGAGACAGTTGTGGTAAGAACTTTTTGTAAATCAAGTGACATGAGACATGGAGTTACATTAAATGTCTCCTTAAAGAAAATTTCCCAGAATTTCCAAAATAAAACATTTTAATGAATTTACTATTATTCTAACAGTAGATTATTTACTGAGCTGCTGTTATAGAAAATTAATCAACACACTCTGACCAATCAGGATTAAACTGCATCCAAATCAGAGCTATATTCTCTCTGTGCAGCGCCCTCTGGTGGCCACCCATTTTAATTACACAGAGCAGACAGCAACCACAAAAAAAAGCGCCATACAAAAAATACAATTACAAAAAATACACAACCCTGCATATTTATCCACACTGGCGGGTCAGGCCGGTAAGCTTTCTCCAACCCGTAATATGTGCAAAAAAATCAAATCAGAAGAATATTCTCACCTTGCTTTGGTACATCTTGACCTCCTCGTACGAGTGCGTCTGCCAGGACAGCTGCTGTAGCTCATCGCCTGTGTACTGGCACGTCTCCAGATGAGACTTGATTATATTCTGTGCAATTCGATCTGGAGGAAAAAAAAGACCTAATCATTTTCTCATTTGGAGAAAATGAAGGCATGCACATGTGTATGTTTTTCGCTAGAATGTGTCACCTGATTCTAAATCACTACACCTCTACATGAGTGTGTTTACAGGATGTTATATGAATATTAGGATGATCTGGAAAGACAGGGATAAAAGGATTTAGGAAAATGTCCAGTTTCTAAATCTGTGAGAGGGTGTCATGGTGGTGTATTGGCACGTCTGCCTCACAGCAAGAAGGTCCTGGGTTTGGTCCTGGGTCCTGGGCTCAGTGAGGGCTTTTCTGTGTGTAATTCGCATATTCTACCCCTGCATGGGGTTTCCTCCAGCTACTCCGGTTTCCTCCAAAAAGTCCAATAAAAATACACATTAGGCTAATTGGCTGTTCCAAATTGCCCCTAGGTATAAGTGTGAATGTGAATTGGCCCTGTAATGGACTGTTCAGAGTGCCTTTTGCCCAGATTTGGCTAAGATAGGCTCCAGCTGTTCTCCGACTGTGGTAGGATTAAACAGTACTTTGATGGTTAATGAATGAATCTGTGAAATGATGTCATACCGAGCTCCCCCATGGACACTCCAGGTGCTAGCTGGCTATCATGGTATGAGTTGTACGGGAAAAGGTCAGGCATGGGTGTCAGATCATAGACAGGCTCCTGTTTGATGGGCTTCATTCCTGCCATGTCCAATCCTGACTGGTCTGGGCTCGGCTGAGTCGAATCCATGCTGAAGTACGCAGCGGTGGCACTGGAGGCATGCGTCTTAGCCATGTCGATGACGTGTCCACTGGTGTAGGTGCCACCTAGGTCGTGCCCGAGAGTGCTCAGACTGGTGGAGTAAGCGTCGCCTGTTTGCTGCTGCCTCTGCTCCTGCAATCGCTGCTGGTGCTTCTGTACCTCAGCATACAGCGAGTCGCGCTGCTTCTTCGACATTCGACCAAATTTAACCGCTGAAAAGGAGAAGCACAGTAAGAATAAAAAAAAAGAAAATACCGCTAGACACAAAAAAAGATCCATGAAGTGAATGTTGCCCTTTATAGGACAATTAAGCTAGCATTTTCCAAAATAGTTTTTTCTTTTAGTTTGTATCGTTCTTACAGGTAAATTTATGTAAATCTGCCCAAGCTGGTAAAAAGATTGCTGCAAAATCACCGGGCATTGGGGATCCCTCACCAAAAAAACCCCTATGTTGAATTATCAGAAACAGCAGTTCAACAGAAACACCCCTGAGCTGACTGGTGATATCATGGCTCCTAAAGAAGCTGAAGCCTTAATTTATCAAATATACAGTATAGAGTTGTAACACAAGTACAGGGTGACACAAAAAACCTCCAACATTTCAAAGGCAAATAAAATAAAGTTAAGGATAAACAAATTGTTATTTCATGTGTGGAAATAATAATGTAATAAAGTGTAATTAATTAAGTTTTATGTGTGTAAATAATTTGATTAACCTCTTTAACCTTTTTCTAATTTATCTTTGAAGGGAGGCTGTTTTGGGTCACACTGTATAAAACAATACAAAATGGTTTCTGTCCATAGAATTGATATTATTTCAGTTCTATTATTAAAAAAAAGAAAATAATGTTTTTATAACTATTAGTAGTAACAGTGATAGAAGTGACAACCTCACCATCACGTGACATGCCCAGAGCGAGACACTTTTGCAGGCGGCAGTGTTGGCAGCGGTTCCGGTTGGTTCTATCGATCAGGCAGTTGCGTTGCCGAGGGCATGAGTACGAGGCGTTGTTCTGTTGACTTCTCCTGAAAAAGCCCTGTGGTGGAACACAAGGCAATAAAGACGTGTTCTTACACCTGAATAAAAAAATTATTCTTAAAGTGTAACTTCATCCTTAGTTCTAATTTCACCTGTTAAACTTAAACTTCTCTACTTGGGGCAGGACCTCGTTCCAGACCCGGAGGGTGCATTGCACCCTTTTCCGGCTGAGAACCATGGCCTCAGACTTGGAGGTGCTGATTCTCATCCCGGCCGCTTCACACTCGCTCCAACGAGAGCTGGAGGTCCCGGTCTGATAAAGCCAAAAGAACGACGTCATCCGCAAAAATCAGAGACGAGATCTTATGGCCACCAAACTAGAACCCCTCAACGCCTCGGCTCTGCCTAGAAATTCTGTTCATAAAAATTATAAACAGAACCAGTGAAAAATGGCAGCCTTGGCGGACTCCATTGCCCACAGAAAACGAATTCGATCTGTTGTTACCAATGAGGACCAAGCTCTGGCTCTGGTGGTACAGAGACCTAATTGCCCGTAGCAACGGGTCCGGTACAGCATACTCCCGGAGCACACCCCACAAGATGGCCCGAGGGACATGGTTGAAAGCCTTTTTTTATATCCACAAAACACATGTGGACAGGTTGGGCAACCTCCCATGCCCCCTCAAGGATCCTGTAGAGTGGGGGTCTCAGGCTCGCGGCCCGCGGGCCAATTGCGGCCCGCAGGATGACAGTTTGTGGCCCCTGCCTTAATATGAAAGTTTAATGTTAGTGCGGGCCGCGAGTTTGATATCTATGGCACGTTACGGTGTTGTGGGCGGAGCTGAAGAAACCTACCAATCACGGCGGGGTATATGGCTCTCGGGGGTGGGACATCGGGCGGGTTTGATGCAAGCAGAGAAATATTTCTCATTGAGTGAAAATTACAGCAGCGTTGCCATGGAGAGTTTTCTTTCGTGCCTGGCTGGCTGCCTCGTTTCTATTGGGCTCACGCGGACATGCGTTCACAACACTTCAAAATAAAAGTTTTTTTAAGTTGTTGCCCAGCACAAAATTATACATACATACATACATAAATAAATAAATATACACACAGGTCAGTGGTAGAAAGTTAACTTGAGGTCTTGCTCTGTCTGATAAAATAAAACAAAGTGATGCACACGCGGCAGGATAAAAGAGAAGTAGGAACTCAATGCAGCCTAATGTGGTTTGCAGTCACATAGCGACACCAACAGCAATAACAGTCCCTGACCAGTTATAGGGTTGCACAGATATTTGTGGGTCATTGTTTTTTATTTGCATTGTATTTGCATTGCCTCACACAATGAACATTACATATATTTCTATATGATGTAAACAGGAATCAAAACAAATGACATCAACAGCAGCACGGCGTCATTTCCGCTTCCTTTTCCTGTAACAGCAGCACGGTGTCATTTCTGCATCCTTTTCCTGTAACAACAGCACGGCGGATAACAGTCTGTAAGCAGTCGCCTTTTTGCGCTCAGTATCCCAGTACTTTCTACCATCTACAAATGCCATGGTGTTCATGTCATCATGAAATACATAAACATCAAGCGTAAAAACAAAGGAGACTGCTACCGGGCTTTTATCCGCCGACTGCCATGCTGCGGTTACAAGAAAAAGGCTAAACGCTTGTTTGAAACTTCAAGGCAAGAAAAGCCATGTTCAGAAGAGCAGTTCATGTTCTTTAACATTCCATTTCAGTTCAGGACATTTTCAGGACATTTTCAGAAAAAGGTTAAAGGTTAAAGAACTGTTAATACAGACATTAAAATCTGAATACAGCAGATATAGAAGACTGAAGAGACCTCATATAGTCACTGACCAGAGAAATCTAATTATTATTAAGATTATTATTATTTTATTTATTTAACTACTGATTACTTTCTTATTAATTCTTTTTTTGTTTATTTATTTTTTCATCTTAGAGATTTGAGAAGAATGAAAATTTAAAAACAAAGTTTTTCTTGTGGAAAACCTGATGCAGCCCAGCCTCACCCAGACTCTGCCTCCAGCGGCCCCCGGGTAAATTGACTTTGAGACCCCTGCTGTAAAGTGTATAGAGTTGGTCGAGAGTGCTGAGGGCAGGACAAAAACCACATTGTTCCTCCTGAATCCAAGGTTCAATTATCGGTTGGATCCTCCTCTCCAGTACTCCTGAATAGACTTTCCCGGGTAGGCTGAGGAGTGTGATTCCACGATAGTTGGAACACACCCTCCGGCCATCCTTTTTAAAAAGGGGAACTACAACCCCGTTTTGCCAATCCAGAGGTACGGCCGCCGATGACCATGCAATGTGCAGAGACGTGTCAAACAAGACAGTCCTCCAACGTCCAGAGCCCTTAGATATTCAGGATGGATCTCATTCACCCCTGGAGCAAGGCCACAGAGAAACTTTTTAACTACCTCAACAACCTCAGCCCCAGCAATGGTCGGACCCTCACCCGAACCCCCTGTATCTTCCTCCTCCACAGAGGTTGGTGGGATTGAGAAGGTTTCCCAGTCCTCCTGACAACATCCCCAGTCGAGGTGAGCAACTGTACAACAGTATTTTTCCACTGTAAACAGTATTTGTGGTGTACTGCTTTTCTCTCCTGAGGCATGATGGTCCAAAACCTTTTTGAGGCTAACCGATAGTCTCTTTCCAGGCCCTCACCAAACTCCCATACCGAGATTTTGCACTGGCGACAGCCCGAGCTGCAGCATGTTTAGCCAGCTGGTACCTGTTTGCTGCCACGGGAGTCCCACATACCAAAAAGACCTGAGAGGCCTCCTTCTTCAGCTCGACGGACCCTCTTACTGCAGGTGTCCACCACCAGGTTTGGGGGTTTACCGCCATGACAGGCACCAATGACCTTCTAGCCACAGCTGCTGCCTAAGTAATGGAGGAGCGAAACATGGCACATTTGGATTCCATGTCCCCTGCCTCCTTTGGGATGTGGTTGAAGCTCTGCCAGAGGTGGGAGTTGATAATCACTACACCAAAAAACAAACTTGCTATTTCTTTTTAAATGTTTTTTTTTTAATTAATCATACTATTATATCAAATAAATAAATAAATAAATAAATAAATTTAAAGATTTACACCAGCACAGAGTGCAACCAAATAAACAAGGAATTTATTTAAATACTGGATTTATTAATTTTCCCTCAACATTATTATTATAAATATTTACTTGAGCAATATAAATACCATGATCATCATTCTACTAAGAACATTTTTAAAACACTGCTTAATAAACAGATAATGTAAACAAGTAGAAGTTTGTGTAATACAGTAAATACACTCTATGGCTGCTTTATTAGGAACACTGTGATCCAGTCAATCATGTTCATCAAATGACGCAGGTACGGTTCGACAGCAATCAGCAGCCTACGATAGCCTCAGATCCCTGTTCCTGTTCTGATACATGATCAGATGAATGGATAATATGATAAAGGATCAGGTGGAAAACTGATGATAATCAAGTGATCAGTGTATAAAGGGTAAATATATGTATAAAGTCATAAAGTGTTGGAACTCTGTTGCAGTTACAATGTTTTCATATACACATGTTTATGTCCTGTAACTGCATTGGAACATCAAATGTGACATCATTTCACACAAAACAAAAAAAAAAATTGTCTGAACAAAATTTTTGGCACCTTTTAAAAATTGTGAGTAAATGATTTTATTTCAAGCATGTGATGCTCATTTAAACTCATTGGCAAGTAACAGGTGCTGGCAACATAGAAATAACATGTGAAGCCAGTTCAAATGGAGAAAAGTTGACTCAACCTTTGTGTTGTGTGCCACACTAAGCATGGAGAACATAAAGGCGCAGAGAATTGTCTGAGGACTTCAGAACCTAAATTGTGGAAAAGTATCAACAATCTCAAGACTACAAGTCCATCTCCGGAGAACTTGATGTTCCTTTGTCCACTGTGCGCAACATCATCATAATCATAAACATTCAACATAATTAACATAATCATTATGTTTGCTTATGTAAACATAAGTTTACAACCTATGGCACTGTTGCTAATCTCCCTGGATGTGGATGGAAGAGAAAATTCATGAAAGACGCAATGCAGGATAGTCCAAATGGTGGATAAACAGCCCCAATCAACTTCCAAACAAATTCAAGCTGTCCTGTAGACTCAGGGTGCAACAGTGTTGGCTTGAACTATCTTTCGACATCTGAATAAAATGCTATTAAAGGAAACCCAGGAGAACCCCACTGCTACACAAAGTAGGGCCCAGTGTCAGAAAGCTGGGTCTGCTTCAGAGGTCATGGGTGTTCCAAAAAGACAATGACCCCAAAGATACCTCAAAAACAGCCAGAGATGATTGAAGACAAAGAGTTCTAAAGTGGACAGCAATGAGTCCTACATTAAACACCTCTGGAGAGATGCAACAATTGCTGTTGGGAGAAGGCACCCTTCTAATCTAAGAGACCTGGAGCAGTTTGCAAAATTCCAGTTGAGAGGTGTAAGGAGCTTATTGATGGTTATAGGAAGCGATTGGTTTCAGTTATTTTTTCCACAGGGTGAGCAACCAAATACTAAGTTGAGGGTGCCAATCATTTTGTCTTGTGTGAGTTTTTATGGAGTTTTTCCTCCTTTATATGTTGTTCCAATGCATATAAAGGAAATAAACATGTGTATACAAAAACATTAGGAACTGCATCAATTTCCTGGTAGAAATGGTACATTTTCTGGAAATATTTTAGGGGTGCCAACACTTTCGGCCATGACTGTATATATATATATATGTATAAACCCTTTGTTTCCGGTTATACCTCAAAACAATCTTGGGTTGGTAGGCAGATTGGCTTGGCTTAAATATTATGGGGTCACTATATCCAAATAAACTCATAATTGACAGATATAAATTTGAAGGATGTATTTTTGGCGCTATTGCATTTTTGTCCAGGTACACCATTTTCAAATTACTTTGGCTCTTACTCCAAAACACCCCCTTGCGAATTATGCTGGAGTGGATCACAAATGTATCTGGTGGTTTTGTAGATGCAGTATAGAGAATCCTCTTCTTAAGCCTCAGAAGTCATGCATTCAAGTTTTCTATTTTTATATCTGATAGGTCCCCTATATCTGAAGTGTCGTATCGTTGTCTTCTACTTCATTCCATTCATTGCCGTTATTTGACACAAAGGCTACTGAGTGACATTTAGGTAGCTGGCCACAATCCTGCGCAACAGTCCTCGGTTAAGTTTGATGGTTCTAAATGCCGTCTTTTCCTGTGGGACATGTTCACATTTGAATCAAATTACAGGTGTGGCCTGATAGCTTCTTGAAGCCATTTTTAAAGCGGTAAACTTAGGCGCATGAATAAATATCTTCTATTGGCTACAAATCAAAAAGGCAAAAGAACTGAACAAATATTCGTAGCTAACATAATTGCATACACGTTCATTCATGTATCAAGGCGGGAAAGTAAGCTGAGGTAGCCACAAACCAGTTAATTGTGCAATTTATTAAATGAATATTAGTTATGATCAGTTGACTTGTGAGGTCCTCTGTCAGCAGCCCTAGTGCAGTACTAATCTATTAGTCGCATCAATTAAAATCTGCCTAATTCAGCGTAGCCGCACTTGGAACATGAGCTGTGCGTTGAGGATTACAATCAAACACAGCTCAAACATACAGCCATGTTAACTTGTTATTGACACACATTAGCATGGGACTAACTGTGAGCAGTGAAAACCAGCTGCAAGGGAAAAACAACAGTTTTCTCACCTTACACCCTTCACATGTGATGACCCCATAATGGATCCCTGAGGACTTGTCTCCACAGATTTTGCATGGTATAACTTCAATTTGGGCTGCAGAGAAAGAGAAATATAGAAAAAAGAGAAAAAGAAAGAGAAAGAGTGTTACATAATCGCTCGTGGTTAGATAAAGGCTGACATAATAAAGGGACACTACACACCCAGCACACTGCTTCTTTAATAATTTTGACATGGGTGGCCCTTTTCACAAAAGCTGTCGACACTGAAGCCTGCTGCGAAGAGAGGGGATGGTGAAAAGGTGCCTTGCATTTGCTACATATGTGTATACTGACCTAGGCAGCATGCGGCTGTAACAGACTGTTCCAGAGAAAAAACCCAAAGGAAATAGAAAGATCACGTCTTTGTTAGGTGCCACGGTTGGCTGTTTTTGTTGAAAGAAACTGAACAGAGAGAAACCTCTTCACTTGTTATGTAATGGAGCACAGTTGTTGATGGAAGACAGAACTAATTTAAAAACAGGGTGGGAAAACACTTTTTGGACATTTAGAACACTCATCGGTTCTTGTTAAGAATACAAAATATACGCATCCAAAAATTATATGTTTTAATTCATGATTTGCCCACCAGCGTCAGAGAAAAAAGTGTTTTTAATCTCTTTCCAATTATCAATGACACTAAATATTTAGCTTTAAATCATGGACTGATGACCAGCTAGTTTCATTCATGATTATGGCCCTCAAGCAGCAAACCAGCCTCACTACATCACACTACCACTACCATGCTGGTGTAATGCTCCTCCTCTTAAAGCTTTGGTGGCTTTACAACAGGACCATGTCTTTCCAAAAAGTTCTACTTATGGGTGATCACACTAGAGATGTAATAGAAAAGCAAGTGGCACGCATGACTAATAACATGCGAATAAAAATGCCCACATTTGATAGCAAAGAATAAAGTGCAACTGATTTACAACATGAGATTCGCTTTTTCCACCAAATATCTGCAAATTACTCTCATGACTTTCACAACTTTTGTGTCATATATGTATTTAAACCTCAAAATATTCGCTTGCATGTGGAGTCACAAATCATTGATACGTATTTCAAAATTAGCAAAAAAAATCTGAAAAAATGAATAAATTTGCGTTAGTCGCTTTTCTATTGTGCCTCTAGTGTGATCACCCCCTAAGATTAGCATTATTGCACCTCTTAACAAGCATTGGTTTTCAACTTTCCCATATATACACTTTTTACTCAGTCTCTTTGTAATAGTGGAATCATGAATGATGGACTTATCTCAAGCAGTGTCTGACCGGTCAATAGATGTTCGTCTGGGTTTTTTTTTTTTATAACTTTTTAAATGATTTGTCAATGAGCTCTTTAAGGAATTTTGGTCATTCATTCATCCATTCATTTTTTAAGTCGCTTAATCCAAATTAGGGTCGCGGGGGAGCTGGCGCCCATCTCAGCCAACTCTGGGCGAGGACGGTGTACACCCTAAACAGCTCGCCAGGCCATCACAAGGCAAAACACACAACCATTCACACTTACACCTTGGGGCACTGAAACAGGCAATCAGCCTATTCTACATGTTTTTGGACTGTGGGAGGAAATGGAGTACCTGGAGGAAACCCACGCAAGCACGGGGAGAACTGGCCCCAGCCTGGGAATCGAATCTTGCTGTGAGGAGGACGTGCTAACTACTGCAGTTCACGGTACATTATCCTACTTAGTACATGGTTATTTACTAAAAAAATCATTAAGTTCACCAAAATATAAATTAAAAACATTTTATTGATCTGAAAATTATTTTATTGTTTCCACTTAATAACACAACCAATTATACTCAGCAACAGTGCGTTATAAAAAAAAAACAGACTGAATGCTGAATTCTGCGACTGACAAATCAGATAAAAGTATTCTTTTTACACTTTTAATCATTTTTGTAATTTCTTTTGATTGTGGGACAGTGTGCTGTTTGTTGAGAATTTGACACTGCTGGAAAAGTTCTATTTTAATTATTTTTAAACTTACTGCAGTAAACAAGCCTGTGTGCAGCCACTTAATTATCTTATAGTTAAAATTTTTACACAGGACATTGTTAAATAACTTAAATAAAAAGATTATTAAAAATGTATTTATTATATTTTGTTTTGAAAATTATTACATGGAACAGATATACAAATGTGGAAGAAATCAATAAGGGGGGCAATAATTCCCCAGCTCTTTTAGAACGGTACTATAGATTTGAGGTGTGAAACCAGAGTCAGTGGGATGGCACGGTGGTGAAGTGCTTAGCACATGTGCCTCACAGAAAGAAGGCCCTGGGTTCAGGTTCCAGGCTCAGAGAGGGTGTTTTGTGTGGAGCTTGCATGTTCTCTTTGTGCTTACAGGGGTTACCTTGAGGTACACCGGTTTCCTCCTGTAGTCAAAAGAAATGCACATGAACAAGCTGTATCAAATTGCCCCTAAGTGTGAGTAGTTTTCAGCGTTAGCCCTGCGATGGTCTGGCAAGCTATTCAGGATGTACCCCGCCTACACCCACCTCTGGCTGGCAGGGGCTCCAGGCTCATGACTAACCATAATAGGATTAAGCTGTTCGGAAAATTAATAAATAAATTAATACATGAACCCGAGTCAGACAAAAGGTGTGAAATGGGTGGAAGTGGATGGATTTGCAGGGTAGCTGTTGATATGAAAGAGCACGCCTACCCAGATGGCAATTATTTCATATTTGCATGCTGATTGGTTAAATGCTATTTTTTAAATTGTGGAATAAAAAAAAATCTCTTTTGACAAATCACAATTGAAGAAAAAAATAGAACTTCTTCAAGCAAAAAATATGTAGAGGTTTTGAGGTCTATGATTAATTGATTGCCTTTACTCAAAGGACAGCGGTGGCTCTGTGGTTAAGGCTTTGGGTTACTGAGCAGAAGGTGTTGGGTTCAATCCCCAGTACCATCATGCTGCCACTGTTGGGCCACTGACCCGCAACTGCTGAAACAAAAGATTATTGTAAGTCACTCTGGATAATTCAGTTTGCAGAATACAACACATAAAAATTAATACAGATGATTTATGAAAGATGAATTCTGAACAGATTGATTCTGATTCTGAACCCAGGCTTAACTTTCTTTACAAATGAAAATGAAAGAAAACAAAATTTAGAGAGACGGAGAGAGAAAGAGAGAGCGCGAGAGAGAACAAGGAAGACAGAGAGTCTGTGAGAGAGAGATAGAGAGTGTGAAAGAGACTGTGTGTGAGAGAGTGTATGAGAGAGAGAAAGGTGAGAGTGAGAGTGTGCGAGAGTGTGAGATAAAAAGAGAGAAAGAGACAGAGACAGAGCTCCAGCTCTTCCGGGGGGATGCCAAGGCGTTCCCAGACCAGCCCGGTCGGACATGCCCGAAACACCGCACCAGGGAGGCGTTCGCGAGGCATTCTAATCAGATGCCTGAGTCACCTCAACTGGCTCCTCTCAATGCGAAGGAGCAGCGTTTCTACTCCGACCTTCTCCCGGATGACAGAACTTCTCACCCTATCTCTGAGGGAGAGACCTGCCACCCTGCAAAGGAAACTCATTTCAGCCGCATGTATTTACAATCCCGTTCTTTCGGTCACTACCCAAAGCTCGTGACCACAGGTGAGGGTAGGAACGTAAATTAACTGGTAAATTGAGAGCTTTGCCTGCTGGCTCAGCTCCCTCTTCACCACGACAGACCGGTACAAGCTCCGCTTTACAGCAAAGACTGCACCGATCCGCCTGTCAATCTCCAGCTCACTCGTGAACAAGACCCCGAGATACTTGAACTCCTCCACTTGGGTCAAGACCTCATTCCCGACCCGGAGGGTGAAATCCACCTTTTTCTGACTGAGAACCATGGTCTCGGACTTGGAGGTGCTGATTCTCATCCCAGTCTCTTCACACACAGTTGCGAATCGCTCCAGCGAGAGCTGAAGGTCCTGGCTCGATGAAGCCAAAGAGCAGAGACGAGATCCTATGGCCACCAAACCAGAACCCCTCAAGACCTTGACTGCGCCTAGAAATTCTATCCATAAA
>JAOUQZ010000027.1:15549242-15560042 GCA_028564935.1 Neosilurus hyrtlii
ATTTCATTAACAATAAGCGCTTTAGACTTAAGAGATCTAACATTTAACAACCCTATCTTTAGATCAAAGGTGCTGGCTGTAGATTCAATACGATTTAAATTTATGGTAATAAGATTACTAAAACAAACTCTCTGAGTGTTTTTACATTTTTGTTTAGTTCGGGGAACAGACACAGTTTTTATAACATTTAACTTGACCTTGAGTGACGCTAGGATTAGCCTGTTTTGTCTGCTCTCTGGCCTTGGTTTTGGATAATCACTGACTGACTAGTCCTGTTCTTAGACTATGTGCAATGCTGCAAGAAATGAGAGCAGCACCTTCCCGAGTGGGATGGATACTGTCCTGTCCTATCAGGCCAGGTTTATCCTCAGAAGTACTCCAATTATATAAAGCCCAGCTATAACAACTATAACTATTTAAAGGACTTTATAGTTAAAGGTCAATGTAAATGTAAAAATGCAAAATAGAAAATAAAATAAAATACATAGAATATAAAATAAAATATAGGATACAAAAATATATAAAATGAAATATAAATGCAGGCGAAGTAATACTGTATGTAAAGTACAAAGTGTCAAGTGTCTGTGTACAACAACCAGCTGAGGTGAAATGTAATGTTTGTGTAGGGTAGAGTCTACAAAGTCCAGGTACTATGTTCTGGTTCAGGGCCCAAATGGCCTGCAGGAAGAAGCTCCTCCTCATTCGCTCAGTGTTTGCTTTTAAGGAACGGAAATGTTTCCCTGACCGCAACAGAGAGAAGAGTCCATGGTTGGGATGGCTGAGGTCCTTCACTATCTTCCTGGCCTTGGTCCAGCACTGCTCGCTGTATAAAGTGTCCAGGTCAGGAAGTTCAATGCAAGATGGTATGCTCTGCTGATCACACCACCCTCTTGTTTGTCCTGTTTTGTGCTGTTTCCAAACCAGGCTGTGATACTTCTTATCAGGATGCTTTCAGTGGTGCAGGTGTAGAAAGTCTTTGGCACCCTTGAGGGCAGTTTAAAGTCCTTCAGGCGTCTGAGATGAAAGAGACGCTGTCTGGCCTTCTTCACCAGGCTGTTAACATGACAGGACCATATCAGGTCCTGTGTGATGTAAACACCTAGGTACCGGAAACTGCCCACTCTCTCCAATGGGGCCCCGTTGATGATCAGGGGCTGGCAATTCCTCTCCTGCTTAGTGCTGAAGTCAACTATCAGCTGACGTTCAGGAGGAGGTTGTTGTCCTGGCACCATAATTTCAGGTTTCTAACCTCCTCTAGGTAGGCCGTCTCGTCATTATTAGAGTTCAGGCCCACCACCACAGTGTCGCCACCACGTTGGAGCTGGAAGCTGGAAGTGGCCACAAAGTCGTAGGTATATAACGAATACAACAGGGGGCTCAGAACACAACCCTGGGGAGCTCCAGTGCTGAGGGTGAGTAAGGGTGAGACATAGTTGCCCAACCGTACTGCCTGTGGTCTGCCTGTCAGGAAGTTGGAGATCCAGTGACACAGGGATGGGCTGAGGCTCAGTATCCCAACCTTAGTGGTGAATATGGAGGGAATTATGGTGTTAAATTTGGAACTGTAGTCACCAAACAACATTTTCACATAATTCCCCTTTCTGCTGTCCAGATGACTCAGGGCTGTATGATGGAGGTGTGCAAAGGTATGCAAACTGTAGTTGGTCCATGGTGGCCAGTAGGGAAGAAGTGATGAAGTCTTGGACTAGACTTTTGAAGCACTTCATGACTACCGAGGTAAAGGCCACTGGGTGGTAGTCGTTCAGGCAGGTGGGCTGGGGTTTCTTGGGGACTGGAACAATGATGGACTGTTTGAAGCATGTTGGGATTATAGACTGATCTAGGAAGAGATTGAAAATCTCGGTGAACACTGGAGCAAGCTGGTCGTCACAGGTCTTCAGGATCTGACCCATGATGCCATCTGGTCCTGCTGCTTTTCTTGTATTCACTCTCCTGAATGCTTTTCTCACGTCGTGCTCCAAGATGATAAGCGAGTTAATCTCTCCAGTATGCTCCAGAAGTGTGCTGCCCATAGCGATGTTAGCGCTGCTAACGCTGTAAGCCCTGTGAGCTGCAGCCTCAAAGTGAGTATAAAAGGTGTTTAGCTCGTCTGCCAGAGAAGCGTCTGCATTCACCGATCTGGAAGTTGGTGCTTTGAAGTCCGTCATATTTCTTAGTCCCTGCCACAGACTCCTAGAGCCACTCTGTTGAAATTGTGACTCTAGTTCCACCCATAGCGCTGTTTTGTCTCCTTCACCACTCTACGTACATTATAGGATGTGGTCTTGTACTCAATTATGTTTCCACTGGCGAGCCCCATGTTATACGCAGCGAAACGGGATCTCAGAGCATCGTGGACGGATATATCCACCCACAGCTTCTGGTTTGGAAACGTTCTGATGGTGGTCTTCTGAACTGTGTCATCCACCAGTTTTCCCATGAATCCCCCGACCGCTTCCGTAAACATGTTGACGTCATCAGAGCTGTGCCGGAACATGTCCCAGTCTGCGTCCTGCAGAGCAGCCACTGATTGGTCCATCCAGCGTGGCACCTCCCTCCAAGCCGGAATTACCTGCTTCAGTCTTTGTTTATATTTTGGCATGAGGAAGATGGCGGTGTGGTAGGACTTTCCAAACGGAGGGCGAGATTGTGCCTTGTAACTGTCTTTAACTGTTGTGTAGCAGTGGTCCAGAGTCATTTTGCCCCTGGTGGGGCAGCTGATAAAATTTGGCGCTGCGTGTTTGAGGTTGGCACTGTTAAAATCCCCCGCCACAAAGAGCGCAGCATCTGGTGCTGTGTGAGTGTTTCATGCAGCTCACATGAAGCAGTGTCCGCGTCCATCTGAGATGGAATATAAACGGCGCTGACTATGACCAATGTAAACTCCCGAGGAAGATAAAAAGGATGACATTTGACGGTCAGTAGTTTCAGGTTGGGTGTGCAGAAGGGTGTGAGAGGAACAATGCTTGCGCTGTTGCACTAGCTACTGTTCACCATTAAACACCTCCTCTTGACTTTCCAGATTCCTGTGTTTTGTCCATGCGGTGAACAGAGAAGAACTGTCTCGGTGAAGCAGAGGAGATTGCAGTCCTGAATGTCTCTCTGGAACTTTACCATGGTCATCCCCTTGAGGTCATCAAGCTTATTCTCCAGAGACTGGACATTGGCGAGCAGAATGCTGGGCAGAGTTGTGTGGTGTGCACGAGCTCTCAGCCTGTTCCTGACGCTGGCTCATTTCCCCCAGGGCTGCTGCTTCGGGTCCCGTCCTTTGTTCTCCCTCGGGATCTCCTTCGGCCAGCTTGGATCTGGGGTTAAAAACGGTGAATTGTGAGTACATTGTACACCAATAGAAATAAGAGTATCTCTATTGTAATGAATGCACTCAATGTCAATGAATTTGACGGTTCCATGAATTAAAAATGAACTTAAAAAACAAAGAAAAAAGTGGTAGGAGCAGTTGCAACGGTGGCGACTTCTACAGCGCTGGAAGTAGATCTTCATACTCTTCAAGAGATCTATCATACTCTAACACACTCTTTCTATCATACTCTTCCTGTCTCACTCTTTCTATAATACTCTTCCCATCACACTTTCCTTGTCACATTCTTCTCATTACACGCTTCCCATCATACTTTCACACTCTTCTTACCACGCTTTCCTCATCACAATCTCCCCATCACTCTCCCTATCACACTCACATCATTACACTCTCCCCTTCACACTCTGTCTATCACACTCTCCTCATCAAATTGTATCTGTATCACCTACTAGTGTCAGAAATGTAGTCACATGACTAATTATATCTAGCTAATTCAATGAATGATTCAGTAACTGAAGAGAAATTGACATGAGGATCATATGTTATGTTAAAGAGTGATAGGAGCACTAAAAGTTCCAGGGAAATTCACGTATCATTTAGTTTCAATCAACTCAATTTATTCAGGTAAATAGTGTTTTTAACTGAAATCATTATACAGCTCATGAGTTATAGTTATCATGTAATAAGGACATATAATCAGCTTTATCTCATCAGTACAGAAAAAAGAATACGAGTGAGTGACCCTTCTCTCGTGTGTGTGTGTGTGTATGTGTGTGCGTCTCCCGTGGTAGACAGATCGCCGCGAGCTCATCTCCACTGACCTAAATTTCTCTCTCTCTCTCTCCCTCCTTCATCCGTTTGCCACCCTCATAATTGTGATGTAATGACTGAAGCAGGCAGGACAATAAGCCAGAGCAGACAAATGGACGTGTGCTGGAGAAGACAGACGGTCTCAGCCTGTAAAAAAAAAAAAAAAAAAAAAAAAAAAAAAAGAGCCTTTTGTATTCCTATTGAAAAGGGCCAAAAAAAAAAAATCTGTGTCAGTTCACCTGCAAAGACAAATCGTTGTGTTTTGAATCCTGTGTTGATTTGATTTTGCTCTATGGGTGTTCAAAACAAACCTAAGGACAAAACACTAAAATGACCAGAGTCTGTACAGGTCGGGAGCTGTATGAAAATATGCGGATACAGGGTTACAAACACATAGCAGAATTATAGAAATACAGAATCAGAGAATTACAGAACTATACAATTAAATAATTATAGAATTATTAAATTGTGGAATTATAGAATTATGAAATTATTGAATCACACAGTTATAGAATTACAGTGGGAGGTGAATGATTTATTACTTAGCGCCATATGGTGTATAAAAACCCTGAAGCAGGACAAAGTCTGGAGTCGCTACAGGCTTTACTGTACTGACTACAACCCAAAGCCCTGCCTCCTCCCACCTCCTTTCCTCTTCTCTTCTTTTCTCTCCTCTGCTCTTTTCTTTTCTCTTCTCTTCTTTTCTTTCCTCTTCTCTTTTCTTCTTCTCTTCCCCTCTCCTTTTCTTTCCTCTTCTCTTCTCATGTCATCAGTTCTCTTTTCTTATCTCCTCTTTTAATCTCTTCTTGTCTTCTCTTTTTTCTTTTCATCAGTTCTCTTTTCCCTTTTTTTCCTTCTTCTTTCTTCTCTTCTTATCTGTTCTGTTCTCTTCTCTTTTTCTTCTATTGTCTTCTCTTCTCATCTCTTTTCTTTTCTCGTTACTTCTCTTATTCTCATCTATTTTCTTTGTTTCTCTTCTCGTTACTTCTTCTCTTATTCTCGTCTATTTTCTTCGTTTCTCTTCTCTTCTCTTTTCTCTTCTTACTCCTTTTTCTTCTCTTATTCAATTCTTGTATTACCTTTTTCTTTTTTCTCTTGTTCTATTTCCTTCTCTTCTTATCGCTTTTTCTTTTTTCTTCTCTTCTTTTCATCTCATTTCTTTTTATGAAGAATTTTTTAATATTCTGCTCTCTTATATTGTGCTCTGCTAAGACTCCTGTATGTTTATCAGCTGTTCCTCAATCCCTTCTTTTTTGCTTTTCTATTATTTGTATATTCTCTCAGTTCATTTTTCTTTTTTTATTTCATTTGAGTAGTGTTTAGTAAGTCTCCCTCACAGCCAGAAGGGCCTGGGTTCGAGTTCTGGGCTCAATGAGGGCGTTTCTGTGTGGTTTGCATGTACTCCCCTGTGCTTACTTGGGTTTCTTCTGGGTACTCTGGTTTCCTCCCACAGTTCAAAGACATGCACATTAGAGAAATTGACTCTTCCAAATTAACCCTAGGTGTAGGTGTGTGTGTGTGTGTGTGTGTGTGTGTGTGTGTGTGTGTTGACCCTGCAATGGTCTGGCAAGCTGTTTAGGGTGTACCCCGCCTTTACCCAGAGTTAGTTGAGAGAGGTTCCCACCTCCCTGCATCTGAAATAGTATTAAGCAGTTTGGAAAATAATGAATGAATAAATTGTTGCCTCATCATAAACTAGCATGCTCAGCAATGGTGCTACTAAAAATAGCAGCAGAAATATTCAACCTAGTCCTTTTTTAAGGTTAAATCAAACTCTAATAACTCCTTTGCCCTTGAATCGACCACCAGGAACTTCAATATAATTAGAGAAGTGTCTATTGAAAATAAAAATGAGGACAAACGTTTCCTCAGAGGAATCAGCCTATAAATCTCTAATGACACAATCTTTTTTATTTTACACCAGAAATAAGCAGGTGTATGTGCTAAACCAAAAGTGTTTTCCTCTTTTTCTCATGTGACATTTGATGTCACACATATGATGAGCTTTTTTTCCCCCAAGCACCTTTCTGTTTGTTTTTTGTTTATTTATTTATTTATAATTATTATTCAGTGATGAATAATTAAGCTATTCATAAATGGTGTAAAAACCCATAATGTTATTAAACATGCTAAATCAATTTATCTTGGGTAACATCATACTAAGAATTAATGAGTAGAAAAAGATTGCTGTAGTATCTGATGGAAAAAGAGAGAGAAATCCACTTGAGAAATATATAGAGAGATACCGACCACAAGTGACAGAGGCAATTTTCGGTGGAAAAATTACTTCATCATAATTTCAATCCCAAAAAGGATTGGAAAGAAAGCCCTGAAGGACCCCGCAGTGTCACCTTGAAAAATGGTGGAAGAAAAGAGCACCAAATTACACACACACAGAGCAATTAAAAAGTGTGTGTCGTGTCTCACAGAACTTTTCAATATTGGCCCTTGTTTTATGTCTTTATGTAAAATGCTTTTAGTAAATAAGTGCTATAAGACAAAATGTTAAAGTGCGTGACTTTGTCGCGGTAGTGTATATACAGAAGAAATACACTGCTTTCAGAACATATTCAGACCCCTTCACCATGTATTACATTGTAGGTTGACTCATTTGAAAGCAGCATGGTGGTTAGCAAGGGGTTAGCAAGTCCCCCTCACAGCCAGAAGGGTCTGGGTTTGAGTCCTGGGCTTAGCGAGGGCGTTTGTGTGATTTGCATGTTCTCCCTGTGCTGCATGGATTTCCTCCCACTGTCCAAAGACATGCACATTAGGCTAATTGGCTGTTACCTGTTACCTTCTAGGTGTGAGTGTGACTGTAAGTGGATGTGTGTGTGTTGGCCTTGCAATGAACTGGCGAGCTGTTCAGGGAGTACCCTGCCTTCATCTGGAGTTGGCTGAGATAGGCACCAGCCTCCCCGCGACCCTAGTAGGATTAAGTAGCTTGGGAAATAAATTAATACATATAATAATTTTTTTTATTCCTGATAAACAAAAACTGAAAATTTAAACTTTGTTAGCTTACTTTGTTAGCCCTTTCTGCAGCAATTGTAGAATTGCGGTGTCTTTATAGTCACCGAACTAAAAGTTTTGCACACCCAGACTGAGGCTATTTGCCCCACTCAAGAACATTTAGAGATTTGTCCTGAAGCGACTTCAAGGTCGTCTTGGCTGTGACCTTGAGATTGTCTGCTTCCCATACTACAATGCTGCCATGACTGCTTTGAGAGAATTTTAGCTAGTTGATGTACAATATGTGGCTTTCCCCAACCAAAGTGTAATTGAGGCCCCCCCCCCAAATCTGTCATCAGTCCAGAGAATCCTTTTCCTTTTGTAGTCAGAGTCGTTTAAGTGGCTACCATGTCTTTTTACTAAGGACTGGCTTTTATTTAGTCATTCATTCATAAAGATCAGATTGATGATGGATTTCCTTTGGTCTTCTGATGGTTGGTCTTCGGACTGGTTCTCTTTATCTCTGTGGAGAACTTCTGAAGTTCTGTTAAGGTGCATTTGAATTAAAAAGTTGGTAGAGAACAGTCATTGGGTGGGTGATATAGGTGTTGGTTTTTGTTTTTTAATAAATCACATGATCATCTGAAAGCTTTGTGTTTGATTTACTCAGGTTGTCTTTTGTTGTATTTAATAATTTTTTGGAGATGGGTGCCAGCCTCCCTGTGACCCTATTTAAGCGCTTCAGAAAATAAATGAATGAATGAAATTCAGAAAGGAGCAAGGACTTTTACACAGCACTGTAGATGTTCCTGTCCATGTTTTGTTTTAGCAATTATATAGAAACCTTTCTTTTAAGTCACCCTTTCCTTTTTTCACAGTGACATGAACATTGGTCGAAAAGAAACCCATTCTGACCCTAATTTTCACATTTTGAGGTCACTCAAAGCCAAACAGAATGATACTGTTTAAAATCATGTATATGGTTTCCTATCACTCATTACATCGATGGGTCTGTGTCACTTTGTTTCTGTGATATACAGTATTTCAAATTTAACATGGTAAATGTCTATCTCCTTGATGACCTTGTCCTTTACCTTGACAGTACAAATCTTCTCTGGGACTCAGGGAAGGTACTGTTCCCACCAAGTTTGGTTACAATCTTTTTGTTTTGTCTGTGAACAAAATTTGCACACATACAAACAAATGCCAGTGATTACAATACCTCTCTACCTTCATAGTGCATGGTTCCTCTCAATTACTGCCTCGAACTGTCTGGTTCAAGAGCACGTTCAGATGGGCAGCTCTAGGAAAAGTCCTCGTGTGCTCCTGCTGACAGACAAAGCTCTACAAACTCATAAACCTGTTTCAGCGAGTCCTGTTATGGCTTGGTTTTGTATTTTGACATGTCAGACTGTACAAAAAGTTTGTGTGTCTGTTTAAATCAAGTCAAGTAAATCTGCAAGATTCTGGTCAAGTTCAGAAGACATCACAAGAGAGTCAACAAACAGGATGCATCATGTACTGTAGCCAAAGGTCTGAGTTAAAGCAATAGTCAAGACCACCTATGTCAGGTACAAGACATAGATTAGTCAAGACCAATTCCTAAAAGGCCCATGTCCAGGTTAAGCCTGAGTCTAAAGAGGTTTAAAAGAGATAGACAGAGTCAAGAGTGCTACTTACATACTGATCCATGTTTCGTTTGTTATAGTTTTAATGTAGATGTTGTACTATTATTTTTGTAGTCTTGCCTTGTAGTGATTTGTCATGTTATTAAAACAATGCATGAGTCCAACTGTAGCTTTTTAATTCTCTTTATTGGAAAATGTGCCTTTGTGTTTTTCCTCCACTTTCGTGCTAGTCTCTGATGTCATCATTCTGCATCATTGTAGTTCTTTACAAACAAACTCAGTTACACCACATCTCCCCTTTCTACAATCAATGGGTAGACTGCCATTGATTCAACAGACTTTAGAGGGTTATTCTGCCTCTGTGGCTGGAAAGTCTGGTCCTATCTAAAGCCAGTCACACACACACACACACACACATCAAACACACTGCAGCTTTTCTTTAGCCCTAAACACTATGCAAATATAATACAATACTTCCTACTTGAGTACAGTACTCACTCTAGTGTTTGGTCTTACAACTGCTCTCCCAGACCTGGTCCTAGTAGTAGGAGTTGAAGGTGGTTCAGGAACATTTTGCAGTGCTGAAGTTGCTGCAGGTTGTTCTGCTGGAAGTTGTTCTGCTGAAGGTTGGTCTGGCACACCTTCTGGAAACTGTTCAACTGCACCACTGTCACTCTGCTCCGACGAGTAGTTTCAGGGGATGAGATGACGACGGTTCCGCCTGATGGTACCGTGTAGTCCCTCCACTAGATAAGAGTGTGGTGTAGTGTGGTTTCCTATAACAGCTCCAGCTGCTCTTTGATCTGTGACCCACACTTCTTGACCTGGAGTGAGTCTACTGAGATCCTTTGTACAATGTTACAGGTTGTAGCGTTGCACATCTTTCCTTTTCCTCTCCCCTTCTTTCAGCATGACGGCGTGTCTCTCAGGTATAGCAGGGTTTAACAAAATAGGAAGAATAAGCACCGTTGTATGAAGCCTCCTCCCCATGAGCAGTTAAGCTGGACTGTACCCATTTTAAAGTGAGGCTGCAATGTAAGCCAGTAGGGCAAGATAGGGGTCAGCCGACTTCTTGAAAAGTTCCTTAACTGTCTGCAGTGCACGTTCAACTTCCACATTGCCCTGAAGATATTTTGGGCTGCTGGTCACATGCTGGAACCCGTACAACTTTGCAAACGTTGCAAAAGCCACTCCAGAAAATTGTGGCCCATTGTCTGTCACCAGGGTTTCACAAATTCCATGACGTGCAAAGATCGACTTAAGATGGTGGATCACATCATCAGATCTTGTGGGGGTTAGCAGGGCAATCTCTACATATATTGACAAGTAGTCCGCTACTAACAGGTAGGTCTTGCTCCCTAACATGAACAAATCTGTTCCCAACTTCTGCCACGGTCGATCTGGGTACGGTGTTGGCACCAGTGGCTCCCTATGGTTCTGTCTCTCCTGACAGCATGCTCTGCAGTTGAGAACCCTCTCATTCAGCTGCAGACTCAGCCCTGGCCACCATACCGACTGTTGTGCCCGCTCTTAAGATTTAACCACTCCCTAGTGTTCTTTGTGTAGCTTTGCAAGAACATCATTTCTCATGGCTGAAGGTATGACAAGTCTATCTACCTTTAGCAATAGACTATTCTGGGCAGTAAGGAATGCCCTAACCGTCCAGTATAGCTTGATTGCAGGTTCATTGGTGCCATGAGCTGGCCATCCTTCTGCACACATCTGCATAACTCGCGTGCACATACCGTCCCTCTGCAGCTGCTCTCTCAGCTCCTCCAGATAGGCAGTGCTTGCAGGTAGGTTCTCCATCACCATATCTATGTAAATATGTGTCCTCGAACAGCTCCTTGTCAGCTGGTGTCTCCTTTCTCATGACAGGCACTCGCAACAATGTATCAGCTGTCCACAGACACTTCCCTGGCACATGCGATATGGAGTAGGAATAACGCATAAGACGCATTTGAAAGTGCTGAATCTGAGGAGGTAGATTGTCAAGTGCTTAAGACCCCAGGAAACTCAAGTCAAGTCAAGTCAGTTTTATTTGTATAGCGCTTTTTACAATTGACATTGTCACAAATCAGCTTTACATAGTAA
>JAOUQZ010000027.1:15575089-15588272 GCA_028564935.1 Neosilurus hyrtlii
GAATGGTGCAATTCGAGGAGAGCGAGTATTCAGAGACAGAGAGGATTTACTGGCACATAATGACGACTGGCTCATCAGCCGCTTCAGGTTCCAGAGGGCAATACTCCTGGAACTGTGCGCGGAGCTGCAGCCAGCCTTGGAGCGTGACACGGCGAGGAGCCATGCGCTGCCAGTACCTACACAGATGCTGACCACACTGGGGTTCCTAGCAACAGGGGCATTCCAGAGGGAACTGGCTGACCGATCGGGGCTGTTCCAGTCGACCCTGAGCCGAGCCATGCCAGTTGTGTGGGACAGAATTATCTGCATGTCAGCCAGGTATATAAAATTCCCATACAGTGCAGCTGAACAGGCCAACATTAAAGCGCAATTTGCAACAAGAGCCGGTCGACTGCACACACATTGCTATAAAAGCACCATCACAGGATGAATTTGTTTATGTCAACAGGAAACATTTTCATTCAATCAACGTACAGATCATATGTGATGCGCAAATGCAATTTACTAGCATAGTGGCGAGGTGGCCTGGTTCAACGCACGATTCATACATCCTGAGTAACAGCACGGTTGGGAACCAACTACAAGCTGGCATTGTGGCTTCTTGGTGAGTACATTTATTCTATTGTCCTATGTGCATCCGCCTCATGCACATTGAGCATGTGTGCCCCCAAATATGATCCTGTCTTCACAGCATCAGTACTAGTGACTTGCTATTCTGGTTAAACTACAACTTCAGAGCGTTCTGACATGCCCCTGATTGTGTGTGAAGTACCTGTAAACCCATGTGTGAAGTGAAATGTCTTAATCAGCCTCACCTTTTCCCCGGCGCAGTTCTGCATTCATTTACAGAAGCGTGTTATCCGTAAAAGTGGTGTATAAAATTAATAAATGGAAACTAAATCCAGTTCACATAATTTATCTGCTTTCAACTGACCCCAGGCGACCGTGGTTACCCACTTAAAACCTGGCTGATGACCCCTCTCACCAACCCTCAAACTGACCAAGAGCAGAGGTACAATGATCTCCATTCCCGGTGACGGTGACGCTGCCTGGACAGGACTGGGGGAATGCTGCTGTACAGTCCTGAGAAGGTGTGCTGCATTGTAATGGCCTGTGGCGTCCTCCACAATGTGGCACACCGGCATGCCATACCACTGCCAGAGCTGCATATCCCCATACCTGACGAACCTGACGAACCAGAGGCTGGAGTCGTGAACGCACATCCTACCGTGTGAGTTACAAATACATATTTACCTTGGGGGTAATCGGAGTCCCCCACATTCGCTCCCACCACCCCTGAAAGAGCAGTGTCACCCATGACTGCGGGACTGCTCAAACAGGGTGAGGCCCTCCTCTCCTGTTCCCCTGCCTGTTTGGGTCAGACTTTGGCGGTGGGCAGCCGTCCTCCGCTTAACGGCCACCTTTAGGTCTGACCACTTATTTTTTAAATCAGCGTGTGTTCGCCTTTCCGACCCCATGGCATTGACAGCCTCACACACTCTCTCCCACTCAGACCTCTTGCGTTTAGTGTCAATGCCGGAAGACAGCGTGCCAAACAATACATTTTTGCGCGCCTCCACCTCGGTGAGAAGCGTCTCTACTTCACATTCTGTAAATTTTCTTTTTTTCCCCATCTAACTCATACTCTCTAAGAGTTTTCTGATCCTGCAAAGTGGAGAATCTCCAGTGGAGGGTTCATTTAAATATGATTTGCATATTTAAATGTGGGCGTGGACAGGGAGGGGTCGGGTACTCCAACATGTGCGCTCAATTCTACGCTGATTCGGATGTTCAAAGGAAATGTGATTGGATTCATGCATTCGCACAGATTCATACATCTGAATTTTTTGTGAGTACGACGTTTTCTGGATTTAGGCGTATGCCATTTTTCAGTAAGAATTCCACGCAAGTCTTTGTACATGAGGCCCCTGGTGCTTGTAAGGAAAAGGCTGGGGAGTGGCAGTTTCTGTGGTGTTTTCTTAGCCTTTACCATGCACTGGCTAAGAAAACTTGCATACTTGCCAACATATATTCACAAACATTCCTAAGGAAGGAAAACTGCACAGCTAACATAGTCATTGTACCAAAACAGCTTTAAGAGGCATGAGCAGTCAGTGTGGTTCAGAGAAGGTTCAGGTCCCAGGTGAGTTATATAACCTACTGTTACTATTTAATAAAAATAATAACAACAACGCTGTTCAAAAAAACCAAACAAACAAACAAAAAAACCAGAATCAGCAAAAAATCGGAATCGGCAGATCACATTTATGGAAAAATTGGAACTCAAAATTGGGTTGGAAAATTGCAATCGGTGCATCTTTAATTTTGCACATGCAAGACTTAATAACTTGGCAGCACAACAGCGACTGGTAGAAAGAGGAAAGGTCTGAGATCAAGAGTTTTAAAAAGAGAAGAAGGGATACAATTTCCAGAGAAATAAAAAAGATGGCACCCGGTGCAGGGGTCATTAAAACTCACGCACAGGAGGAAACAGATGGTTTCAGAAAGTGACTGTGGCCAATTCCATTTTATTTATAGGAGATACCATGGTATTTAATTTTTATTTAATATACCTGGGAACTAAACGGAAACTTTAAATCACTTTTCCTGGGGAAAAAAACCTCATTGCATTCAGGTGGCAAAGGCAAACCTAAAGCTAGTTATATATCAAGCTTTAGGAAATCCCAGGCCGATGTAATTTAGCTGTGCTGAAATGGCCGTTGTTCATCCGTGATGGTGTTCCGCTTATTGCCCCCCTGCTTTGAACCTCAGGACCCTGCGTGAGTGTCCCATGCCAGTCCATGATTCTCTTCTTCAGGAGAAACAGACCGTTGTTTCCCAGGATGTGCAAACACTTGTCATGTAAATGAAGAAGTCACAACCAATTAAAGTAATTGCAACGCGTCGCCTTGTCTTCGCCCAGTGGATCCGAGGGGAGAGAGGAGGGGAGGATATGAGCAGAGACTTCTTTCTCTCTCTCCCTCTTTTTCTCTCACTCTCTCTTGCTCACTCACATCCGAACACACACACAAACATGCACATACACACTCACAAGCTTCTTCTTCGTACTTGTACATGGTTGAGAAGGCCAGTGGTAATCAGAGAGCCATGTGGGTTTAAGCTAATACGCTGTCAGATGAGCAGAGTGACAGAATGCACAAAGAGCTGAAAAAGAGAGGTACAAAAGTTGAAATGAGGTGGCATAAACCAAATCGAGAGATAGAAAGAATAGAGAGGACAAGACAGGGAGATGGGAGAACACAGTTCAAAGGGGGTTTGCATTGAGACCTGTGTAAAAAGATTTGTGTGTGTGTGTTGGGGGGGGTGGGGGGGTGGTGCACAGCAGGTGGTCCAACTAATGGAAGCCCTGTGGCTGTGTGCAGAAAGAGAGAGAGAGAGAGAGAGAGAGAGAGAGATAATGTGTGTGAGAGAGACAGACACACACACACACACACAGAGAGAGAGAGAGAAAGAGAGAGAGAGAGAGAGAGTGTGTAATCAGTCTATCCTCCATGGACTGATGTATTCTTATTGACAGAGTTGCTGGAGATCCACTGTTCATGGCTACAGAGAGACTGGGGGCAGGGAAAGAGAGATGGGAAGAGGGGGAGAAGGGGAAGGAATAAAAAAAACAGAGTGGTTTTGAATGAGAGAGAAAGAGAGCTACAGGGCAGATTTTTAACACATCACTGTCATCGTGTCCTGCAATGTCCCTCGTCTAATCCATTTCCTCTTCATGCGTCCCAACAAGGGAGACACAGTGTATTACACATTGCTGCAGGAAATCCGCACACCTGACACGCACACGCACACACACACACACACACGTACACACACACCAAATATATTGCTAAGCATAAGCAGGAACAGGAGAAAACCTTTTGCCTTTCCTGAAAGGGAGGGAATGGTCTGGTGTTCCAACACACACTCAATGCATACACTTTATACACACCCCGAGCATGCATACCTAACACATACACTCCACACACCCAACACACACTCGACAAATACACATTACACACACCCCCAACACACACTCTCAACACATACACATTACACAGACCCAACACACACACTCAACACATACACACCACACACTTACCCAACATATGCATGCTATACCCCCAACACACATTTTCTATACACTCACTACACTCTCCCAACACTCATATATACATATCATACACATAGCCAAAACACATCCACATAAAACATCCCCAGCACACATACCCAACGCATAAATACCACATGCTTACCCAACACATAGACTCAACACACACTACACACATTACAAACACATCAACACTACA
This sequence comes from Neosilurus hyrtlii, assembly GCA_028564935.1. NCBI lineage: Eukaryota > Metazoa > Chordata > Actinopteri > Siluriformes > Plotosidae > Neosilurus > Neosilurus hyrtlii. Next base: position 15,579,400 of record JAOUQZ010000027.1, read on the forward strand.
CACATTCCCATTACAGCACATACCTATTACACACACCCCTAACACAAATACCCAGCAACTATATGCGCACTACTTACATTCCCAACACACACACAACACACATATATGTATATATATATATATATATATATATATATATATATATATATATATATATATATATAGTAGTGTGCCATGAAGATTCTACATCACCACTTTTATATTAAAGGTCTCCTAAAAATAAGAAGTAAACATTTTTATATATCTATAATTTTTGGGTGAAAATTTATTGAACAATGCTATTGTCGGCAAAGAGAACCAAAAAATTTATTCAGACAAGTATATTGAGGTAAATGTATGGCTAATAAACAAAAACACTGAAAATACCAATTTTTGCATAGCATGAATGAACTTCAAACCACATGGAATGGTTTAGCAAGTAAAGAAATTAAAAAATAAGTGAACACTATGACTGAAAGGTTACAAATGCTGTAATCAAAGTAAAGGGTGACCACACTAAATATTGACTTTTTTCCCTCAAAAAAAGACTGTTATTTTTGTTATCACTATATATTGTTTGTTTACTTATTCTCATCAATTTGACCCAATATTACATGAAATAAATACTTGAATAGTACTTGGTTTCTGATTTATCTTCATTAAGTTAGGTGTATAATCATCACTGCATCACTGTATTTTTTTATTTCTTCACTTGTTAAACCATTCCATGTGGTTTGAAGTTCACTGTAATATCTGAGAGCTGATGCAAAAATGAAATCCAAAAAGGAATTGGAATGGCAAAGAGCACCTTTAACCAATTTAATCCACCTTGGAAAGGACTGACTCTAATTTCTGACTCAGATATGGGACACCAATGATGATGAATGGTGAGTCCAAAGACTTGGCAGGCTTCCCTGAAGCAAGTCAGGAGCCTCTGAAAGTTGTTGGCTGAGTGGGTAGTAACTATAGCATCATCAATAAAGATGAAGTCCTGCAAATGTTTCAACTCAACTTTGGAGTTTGAAGTGGTATTCTGGGTAGACTCTTTCTGGAATGACTTTGAGCCTCTTTGGTGCAACATGGGCAAATAGCTTCCTGATGAATGCTGAGGAGGGAGGTACCCCAGTAATTGTTGCAGTCACTGCTAGTGATAATGTTTGCCTCCCTCATGTTTTGTGGCATTTCGTCCACTCTCAAGCACATTCATGTAGCTCGGTGATGAGGGTCTCTCTATGGCATTTTAGGACCTTAGAAGACATGCTGTCTTTTTCAGGTGCTTTGCCAATGGCGAGAGAGTTCAGGGCCTTGGTCAGGGGTTCAATGTTAGTTCACGCTAAAGCTCTTCCAGTACAGACAAACAGTTAATGGCATTCCAGGCCTTGTTAGAAGCCACATTCTCTCTGGCATATAGCTCGGCATAATGCTCTGCCAATCATTCCATCTGCGCTGGCTGATCCTGAATGACCTAACCTGTGGTGGACTTCAGACAGACAATTTTATTTTGTGCACACCATGAAGTGATTCATATCCCAATCAGCACTTTGGGATCTCTGCATGTGGCTGATGCTTGGTAGGCTGGAGTGCCTTGTGAGAAGCATGTCGAGCTGGTGCCAGGGTTTAACTTGAGGGTGTCTCCAGGAGACTCTGTGTTGAAGTTTGGTGTTGAAGAATGCGGGTGTTTGTTGTTGGAGATCTCAAGCAGTTGTTGTGCATTTTAATTTAACCTTCTGGTGCCAAGCTTCCCAGACAGCTTGGCCAGGAGTTGTAATTGTCACCTACGCTTGCACTAAAGCTGCCTAAGATAAGCAGCGACTCTTGCACTCGGATTGCACAATTCTGAATTGCACATTCTAAATTGCAAATTTTACATTTAAAATTATAAATGGCACATTCTAAATTGCACATTGTGTTTTGCACATATATTGCAGTTATTGCATATGTATTAGGTCATTGCACATACAGCATTTGTTGTGTTGCAGTTATTAAAATGCAGTGATTCTGGGGGTGTAGTATGTCCTACCATTCTCAATATCGCTAGACACCAGTGTGACAGCAGCAGGAAAAAAGCTGTTATGGAACTGGGTCATGTGAGTAGGGATTCTTTCTGGCCTGTGCTGTCTGAGATTGTACTTTGAGTCTCTCCACCTGAACAGAGCATTACCTGGATGGTGTTTAACCTTGAGGATGCTCTGTGCTCTTCTTCTGCAGCTATGTGTGAATATAGTGTCCTTAGAAGGAAGGCTGGTGCCAATGATCCTTTCGGCTGTCTGGATGACCCGCTGAAGCGACTTCCTCTCCGCTGTGGTGATGTTTCCATACCACAAGTGGTTCGACGGGAGAATATGCTTTTCATGAGTCCTCAGTAGGCTGGCGTTAGAAGATTAAGACCAAGCCCATTCTTCTTCAGCAGCCTGATGATGTACCTGCGCTTCTGGGCTTTTTTTACAGTCTCCACAGTGTTCTTTGCCCAGCTCAGGTTTCCCAAAAGGTGGACAACAAGTAACTTGAAACAGTCAGTATGCTCTACTACTGCCCCTTTGATGGTAAGGGGCTGCAGAGGGGGGCCCTCCTCCTGAAGTCTAGGATGAGCTCTTTGTTGATGAGCAGGTTATTGTCTTCTCCATAGAGAGTGATTCTGTGGACCAGTGCCCTGTGTGCAGATTCAATTCAATTCAATTTTATTTGTATAGTGCTTTTTACAATTGACATTGTCACAAAGCAGCTTTACATAGATAGCTTAGATACATAGCTTTATAAAATGTTAAATCATGGTTCCAGCATATCAGTATATAAAACTGAAAGAGTTATGTATATTGGATTTTACATTTTGAGGCGATCAAGTCTGGCAGCCCAGGTGTCTGAGACATTAACATCTTGTCTGTATGTACTTCCTGACCATATGTTAAATGTGAAACTCAAGACCAGACTGTGCCTTTGTCTCTATGATAATGTGAAGGTCTGGGCGACAGTCTCAGGAAGTTGGATTAGCACCTATATATTTGAATGACACTCTTAGGCCGATGAGATTCTCTTATTGGGGTGATTCCCGTACTGCATGCTTGGTTTAGATTGTCTCCACCTCTATGTATCCCTCTTCCTTGCAAGGTATAAATTTTACAGTGTCCTTAAGTCAGACTTAGATGACTACGGCAAAACCTACAGTCAGTTCTCAATAAAGAGCATCTTTTGTTTGAAAGATATCCCAACACCTCCTGGTCTCTGGTTCAACAAGGAAAAAAGTTTCCAACAATAGTAAAAGTAATTTAAGGAGGAACCTAAACATTTTTCTACAACCCCCTACACATCCCTAATGAGCAAGCCTGTGGTGACAGTTGCAAGGAAAAACTCCCTCAGTTAACACGGAGAAGAAACCTTGAGAGGAATCAAGCTCAAAAGGGAAACCCATCCTCATTTGGGTGAAACCATAAAAATACAAACCATATAAGAAAACTACATTACAGTCCAACATGTAGTCCAGTTGGTTATACCAGAACTGTAAGTCCTAAATAACTGTAGCAAGAGATATATCACCAGCAGTGAAAAGTCGTCTTCACAGTCGCTGAGTGCAGATCTAAGCCCATATGGATCTTCATCAGCAGGAGCGAGGGGATTTCAAGATGAGAACGGCAGCCAGCATCAGCATACCAGGAGAGACCACAGGACTCACAAAGCAGAAGGGTCAGGAGAATCAGGATCACCAGCATCCAAGAAGTAGCATGTGTACCTCAGCAAAAACAGAGAGAGAGAGAGAGAGAGAGAGAGAGAGGAGGGGTGCAGGGGAAAGAGAAAGAAGTTGTTAGGTATGCTCATAACAGTGCAATGGTAAAAGAAGAGTTTATTAGTGCTGGGTACAAGCAAGGACTTCGGCACGACTAACTATGGCATAGCTAGCAGCATAACTAAAAAGAGAGAAGAAAGGAAGGCAAACATGAGGGCACCCTGTAACGTGGGGCAATCAGCTAATCCTCTGTCAACAGGCCTGGGTGAGCATGTAGAATGAGGGGGAATTCCCAAGTTCACATGCCTCAAAAGTTCTCCAGTAAAAATCTATAAAGCCCACTTCACTTCAAAACACCACTTGGACATCCAGCAGATTCATCTGTTCCTCTGATGAGACACAGTATGGTTGTGTCATCTGCATACTTGATAATTATGTTATTGTTATTGTTATTGGAGACACAATACTGAGTGTAAAGTGAGAAGAGTTTAGGGCAGAGACGGCAGCCCCGTGGTGTTTCAGTGCTGATTTTGATCTCTGCAGTGACCTTGTTTCCCATCCTCACAACCTGTGACCTGTTGATGAGGAAGTTCAGGATCCAGTTCCGGGTAGGTGTTGGTACCCTTAAGTATGTCAGATTAACAACTAACTTCATTGGCCTTACGGTGTTGAAGGCAGAGCTGTAATCCAAAAAGTAATTGTGCATATATGTTGTTAATGTCCAGGTGTTGTAGCGCTGAGTATAGGGTCAGAGCGACTTCATCTTCTGATCTTTTGGACAATAGGCAAACTGTAGAGGATCTACAGTGTCTGGGACCACAAAGTTGATGGAATGGAGAACGAGCTTCTCCAGACACATCATGGCTACAGATGTAAGTGCCACTGGTCTGTAATCATTCATGATGGATTCATGAACTTTTTTTTGGGACAGGAACTATGATGGATGATTTGAAAATGTGTGGTAGTTTCCTGCTTGAGAGAGTTGTTTAAAAATGTCTGTATACACTCCTACCAGTTGCTCAGCACAGGCGTTTAGGACTCCTGGTGCCACTCCGTCAGGTCCAGCAGCTTTCCAGGTATTTACCCTTTTAAACACTCTAAGGACTTGTACGTATGACACTTGGGGCAGGTCTACTAAAGGTTTGCATGTATAAAATGTGTGCAAACTCATTGCACAAGCAAAAAAATGTACAAACTGATTTACTAACAGTGCGTACTAAAAATTGCAAAATAGATGCAAAATAGCGTGTCTGCATCCAGTGAGCACGTTTTCTCGCAGTGAATATGCAACATGGGTCTTTTACACGCAATTGTGCATGTGCTGGGAGGAGAAAATGTAAATATATTATTTTAGCACACACAATGCGATTTACCAAACCTGAAAGCAATTTTGCCAATACAAACTGTGTATATTTAACATGTCTCAAAGGGAGGCGTAAACGGTTTGTATTCCACACACAGCGCTGCAGTTACTGTGGTGAGAAGGAGACATCAAAATGATGAAAGAAGATGCAGAGAATGCATTTTTATCCTCGTGTGAACTTTTTGAAGTAAATGAGGAAACAGTCATTAAAACATATCGCCTATCCAGCCTTGCCATTTTGGAGCTGTTGGAGGAATATTAAGCAAATGAACATTTATTGAAAAAAGATGATTGAATTCACTTTCTAAATTCATATAATCATATTATTAAACGAAATGTTCAGTCTCATTAATGTCGAATTAGGTTAAGTCCTGCAAAATCTTATAACACACATTGCTTCAGTCATAAAATATATTAGACTCTTGCGCCTGACAACCCGTGCCAATGATGACGTCGCGCACATCTCCCATGCAATTGTCTGAAGGGCTGCAACTTTGGATCAATGTCCTCTGGACCCTTTCGAGGTTCTGCAGGGGTGGTGGCTGCTTTGGGGGATTTGAGGGTATGTGGCTAAACTTCTAATAAAGATATACATATACATATTAAAAAAGTTTTTTGCTGGGGATTTGACTTGAAAGACTGAAAAATGTGACGTCCCGTCGTAGGGCTTAGGTCATGTCTGTCTGTTTGATCTGCTCTCTCCAGGCCGGCCATTGATCAGATTCTTGTCCGGCCAAGAGTTCCGGTTCACTGGGCTTAAGAAGTGCACGGGTAAGCAGGGACACATGCACATATTTTTCCCCTTGTACATTGACTGCTGTATCTGTGCTAATAAAGGGCAAAGCTTTTTCTATCCAGGCATTCATCGATTCGGGCTGATGTAAACCTGATGGACTATTCTCTAGCCAGGAGGTTGGGCATCAAGGAGAGGCCACTCGCCCAACCAGTCATCGCCCGTGCACTAAATAACCAGCTGCTAAGCCAGGTCACCCACAGGACAGAGACCCTCCTCATGTCTATTGGTGGGGATCACACGGAATCCATCGCTTTCCACCTCTTAAATTGCCAACATCACCCCCTCGTACTAGGGTTTCCTTGGCTGAGGGCTCACAACCCTCACATTATCTGGGAGACTGGGGTAATTAGGAGCTGGGACCCCGCCTGTAATTCGTCTTGTCTTGCTGCACCCCTTCTGTTCACGGATCCCTGGAGGGTTAGGCAAGCCCTGTATCAGAGTCGGGCTCCCTGAATGCCAAGCATGATGCCCTGTCCCACTGATACAAGTCGAGCTCTCCCTCCAATCATGTGGGGGTAGCATCAAGGGAGGGTAGACCATGTAAATCCATAGTAATCAAGAAAAGATGCAAGAAGAGGCGGGCTGTAAGAGATAGCAGCTCTGAATCTGTTGTGGAATCAGATCAGGAATCACAAACCAAGATAAACACTGGGAAGAAGAAAAGGATGAGATGAAAAAAGAAAAGCCACAGAAAGATTCCCCTCGTCCACGCTCACCGAGTTCATCAGAATCTGAGTCTGAGTTTGAATCGGAGTTTGAGGATAGGAGGGCCATTCAGGATGTCCTGGAGCATTCCCGCAGAAAAGGGACTTTCAGTTCCAGGAAGATGCTTAAAGAGGTCCCTGGTGCTAGTATCGACAATGAGGGACATACTAGCAGGCGGAAACCACCCCCTGAGAGCCGTCTGATGCCACCCACCAGTCCCCCGTCACCACCCGAGATGGTGGAGGATGGCCTAGCCTATCGGGTCAAAAGTCTTCTGGCGGTACACAAGAGGGGTCAGAGGAAACAGTTCTTGGCTGATTGGAAGGGTTACAGTCTTGAGGATCGCTCCTGTATACCAGCAAGCTCTATCGCTGACCATGACCATAGTCCATGACTTCTACAGACAGCATCCCGAGATACTGGGACCGTCAGGAGCCGGTCCTAAGGGGGGTGGGGTGGGGGTACTGTGAGATCCCGCCTTAGGACTTAGGACTTAGGTCATGTCTGTCTGTTTGATCTGCTCTTTCCTCTCCCGTGTGTGTTTCTCTGATTACAGGCTCCGTCCCTGATTATCCCACCTGTTCCTCAATTCTGTCGGAGGATAAAAGCCCCACTATTCCTTGTTCCCAGGCCATATAGTCTTGAGTGAGCGCTTGTGTCTTCACAAAGAGAGCTTGTGCCATCATAAATAGAGGACGTATTTCATTGTACGCACCACGATTCAGCCGTATTCCTAATAAAGTATTCCTAGTTTCACCTGATATTATCGTATCAGTCCTGCATTTGGGTCTATCTGTTCTTGGTACCGGCGTAACACAAAATGTTGCCACAGGAGGTGTATTAATTTTTCAGTTATTAAATAAATATCTTTTCAGAAAAAAGTGTTACTTTTATTTGCCGATGTTTTATTATACGCTAATTTTTTTTGTTCTTCTTGTCATGCACTGTTTGCATCAATTCACCAACAGCATTTACTTTTTCAGATTTAACATTTTCTCCTATATAGCATTCCTTTGTGCGATCATCAGATCTCTTTGCTGTAGCTCATTTAAGTGTTTACTGGCTTCACCTACCAACACCTCTAATTCTGCAGGGTCGAATTTAATTTTGTGCTACAAACTCCCCATGGTGCAAAACATGAAACACGCTAACCCCTCATTTAAATGGGCATGTCTCCAACATGTTTGCACTTGTTGTGATTTAGGCAATCACTCTAAGTTCCACCCTACACGCAAAATTCTAGATTGTGCACGCAAATTAGTACACGCAGATTGGGATCTTAGTAGATCTGGCCCTTGGAGAGCAGTTTCATCTGGGCTACATTTGGACTTGGGGAGGAGTGGCCTTAATGTCTCTGTCAAATCCTGCATAGAAACTGTTAAGTGTGTCTGGTTGGATGGAGTCACAGACTTCTGCACTGTTGAGATTATTCCTGTAGTTTGTAATTGTCTGTATTTCTTGCCACAGTTTTGCAGTAATGTTGTCCTTCTAGCACCTCTCCAGCCTTTGGGTGTACTTCCTTTTGGCAGCCTTGATGGATTTTTGTAGATTGTACTGTGCATGTATGTACTCCTAATGTCGCCCAACCTGAAGTCTGTGCACTGGCTCCTGATCTTTCTATGTACATCCATGTTAAACCATGGCTTCTGATTGGGGTACACTTTAATAGTGTGGGAGGGATTACAAATAGATGTGCACCAGTTGATATAGCTGCAGTGTCTGTGTACTCATAAATGTTCCTGCTGGCTTCTTTAAAAATCCCCATGTTTGTAGCTTTTAGGCAGCCCTGCAGCTCTTCCACTGCACTGTCAGTTCAAGTCTTCACTGTTTTCACAGTTAATGGATTTGACTTTAGCCTAGTGGTGTAAGTTGGCCTTAGAAGAACAGCTAGGTGGTCAGACTTCTCAAAGTGTTGTTTGGGAACAGCAGAATAAACACGTTTAATATTACTGTAGCAGTGGTTCATGGTGTTGTTTCACCTAGTGGGGAAGTTAACAAACTGATATAGTTTAGGCATGCTCTTTCATAGGTTGCATTAATTAAAGTCCCCTAGAATTATGAGAGCAGCATCTGGGTATGAGTTTTCATGTCTGGAGATCATGTAATACAGTTCTTTCAGAGCCTTGTCCTCATTGGCTGAGGGAAGTATGTATACTGGCTTTTCATTGTTCCAGCATGGATCTCTATTTGTAAGATTAAGCAGTTTGATGCCAAAAGTTTTTTATTACTCATTCCTTTTTTTTTTGTCTTGTCCAGCATCACAGCAAGCAGAATGGTAGTCTGGTTGCAGCATTGTGCTGTACAATTTTGCT
>JAOUQZ010000027.1:15608538-15622871 GCA_028564935.1 Neosilurus hyrtlii
TTTTTTCCCACATAAAATATATATATATATATATATATATATATATATATATATATATAAAAATATGTATATGCAAGTCTAAAATTAGAAGTTACTAACATATATATAAACAGATACAGTATGAATCCTGTCAGTGAGTAAAATGTACAGTATTTTGAATATGATAAACAGTGGTGCAAAATGTAAATGTATGAGAGTGGATGTTGAGAAGTTGCACAGTTTAATGGCCACAGGTAGGAATGATTTCCTGTGTCATTCAGTGGAGCATTTAGATGGTATTAGTCTCTCATTAAACATGCTTCTGTGACTGATCAGCAGGTTGTGAAGCGAGTAGGAGGTATTAATGAATATTGTCTTTATTTTGAACAACATTTGCCTTTCCGACACAACCGCCAGAGAGTCCAGCTTCATCCCCACAACGTTACTTGCCTTGCGGATCAGTTTGTTTGAGTCGGCAGCCCTCAGCCTGTTGCCCCAACATGCAATAGCATAGAGGATGGCGTTGGCCACAACAGACTCATAAAACATCCTAACCAGTGTTTAGCAGATGTTAAACCACCTAAGCCTCAAAAAATAGAGACAGCTCTGGCCCATTTTGTAAAGTGCAGTAGTGTTTTTAAACCAGTCCAGTTTATTGTCAATATGAACTACAATACAATAAATACAAAGGTATTTGTAATCCCTCACCATTTCCAAATGGAGTCCGCTGGTGTTTTGGATATTTTATAATCTATAATCAGTTCCTGGGTTTTGGTCTCATTAAGCTGCAGATGATTCAGCTTGTACACCATGTGACAAAGAAGTCCACAGCAGCCCGATATTCTTTCTCATCACGTCCATTGATACATTCAATTATAGCAGAGTCATCAGAAAACCTCTGAAGATAGCAGGTCTCTGTGCAGAAGCTGAAGTCAGGTGTGTGGGGGGTGAAGAGAAAAGGGGAGAGGACAGTCCCTTGTCGTGCTTCAGAGTTGCTGACCACCGTGTCCAATATACAGTGAGTCTCTCAAGGGTCTTCATGACATGCCACAGGTCTGAAATCCTGGGGGAAACTGGGACGTGGGGTCTTTTGTACAGGAACAAGGCATTACATCTTTCACCACACAGGGACCCTCTGTAGACTCAGGCTCCTAGTGAAGATGTACTGTAAGACTCCACAGACCTGGTGGGCACAAGCTTTAAGGACACGGGGGCTCAGCCCATTCGGGCTCTGCCTTGTCTGAGTGTAGTCTTCTAGGCTGTTTCTCAACCTGATTAGAGGTGAAGTTGACAGGTGGGGGAGAACTGTCAGTTCCATCACAGGATGCAGAGGTGCAGTAAGAAAAGGCAGGGAGAGAAGGTAATGTGGCAGGGGGGTTTCAGGATTGCTCTCGATGAGTTAGAAGGGGCTGAGCAGTAGCCGCAGTCGAATCTGTTAAAAAAAACATATTCAGCTTGTTGGCCCTGTCCTCAGTGCTATCAGCTCCTCTACTGTTGGATGGCCTGAAACCAGTAATGGTCTTCATACCACTCCACCTCTCTCATGTTGTTATGTTGGAGTTTCCACTCCAGATTTCTCCTGTAATTGTCCTTAGCCTCTCTGATCTTGACTCTCAGTAAACTTTGGATCATTCTCACCTCCTCTCTGTTGCCTTCTTCTTGTCATTAAGGATGGCTTTGATGTCTTTTGTCACCCATGGCTTGTTATTTGGGTAACAATACAATATCTGTGCTGGGACAACAGTATAGGTACAAAAATTGATGTAGTGTGAAACACTCAGTGAGAGCATCAACATCCTCACCATGGGGCTCACAGAGTGCTTGCCAGTCTGTCACTTCAAAACCGCCCTGTAATTTCTCCAAGACCTCCTCCAACCATCTCCTGACAGTCCTTGTAGTCACAGGCTGCGTCTTCACATCAGGCACATAGCACGAAGAAAGATGAATTAAGTTGTGAATTAAGATCTCGCCAGTAGGTCAAATACTGCCCAAAGTTTGACAGTGTCCATGGTGACATGGTTAAACTCCACAATGAAACCACTCAAGTGCTGTAACCAGTCTATGGTAGCAGGAACACTGTCACATGCAGCAGTTTGGTTGGCAGGAGGAACATAAACAGCCACTAAAATGACATGGGAAAATTCCCTAGGAAAATAATATGGTCTGAGTCCAACCGCACACAGTTCATTGTCCGGTCCACAACCCCGCTCTGCATGTGTGTCTATATCAGTGACACAGGTGTGGCTTCTGTGTCTGTATCAGTGATGGAGATGTGGCCCCTGTGTCTGAATAAGCGATGGAAGTGGCCTCTGTGTTTGTATCAGTGATTGAATTTGCCTATGGAATATCTGTTTCAGTGATAAATGGTGAGCCCTGTTTTGATATAAGTGATGGCGGTGCAGCCTCTGTGTCAGTATCAGTGATAGAGGTGTGGCCTTTGTCTGTATCAGTGATGGATGTGGCCTGTGTTTCTAAATCAGTGATGGAGGTGTGGCCTGTGTGTGTGAATCAGTGATGGAGGTGGCCTGTGTGTCTGTTTTAATGATGGAGGTGGCCTGTGTCGCTGCATAAGTGATGGATGTGGCCTCTGTGTATATATCATTGATGGAGGTGTGGGCTGTGTGTCTGTGTCAGTTATGGAAGTAGCCTCTGTGTCTATATAAGTAATGGAGGTGCGACCTCTGTGTCAGTTATGGAAGTGGCCTCTGTGACTGTAACAGTGATGGAGATGTAGCCTCTGCTTGTTTCAGTGATGAAAGTGGCCTCTGTGTCTGTTTCAGTGATGGAGGTGTGGCCTGTGTGTGTGAATCAGTGATGGAGGTGGCCTGTGTGTGTGAATCAGTGATGGAGGTGGCCTGTGTGTCTGTTTTAATGATGGAGGTGGCCTGTGTCGCTGCATAAGTGATGGATGTGGCCTCTGTGTATATATCATTGATGGAGGTGTGGGCTGTGTGTCTGTGTCAGTTATGGAAGTAGCCTCTGTGTCTATATAAGTAATGGAGGTGCGACCTCTGTGTCTGTGTCAGTTATGGAAGTGGCCTCTGTGACTGTAACAGTGATGGAGATGTAGCCTCTGTCTGTTTCAGTGATGGAAGTGGCCTCTGTGTCTGTTTCAGTGATGGAGGTGACCCCTGTGTTTGTATAAGTGATGGTGGTGCAGCCTCTGTGTCAGTATCAGTGATAGAGGTGTGGCCTATGTCTGTATCAGTGATGGATGTGGCCTGTGTGTCTGAATCAGTGATGGAGGTGGCCTGTGTGTCTGTATCAATGATGGAGGTGGCCTGTGTCTCTGCATAAGTGATGGATGTGGCCTCTGTGTATATATCAGTGATGGGGGTGTGGCCTCTGTATCTGTATCAGTTATGGAAGGGCCTCTGTGTCTGTGCCAGCGTTAAAGGTGTGGTCTTCCTTTCTGTATCAGTGATGGCGGTACGGCCTTTGTGTCTGTATCAGTGATGGAAGTGTGGCCTCTGTGTCTGCATCAGTGATTGGAATGTGGACTCTGTATCTCTATCAGTGATGGAGGTGTGGGATCTCCAGCTGAATCAGTGATGGAAGGGACCTCTGTGTTTGTGAAAGTAATGGAGGTGTGGCCTTTGTGTCATCATCAGTGACAGAGGTGTGGCCTCTCTATCTTTATCAGTAATGGAAGTGGCTTCTGTGTCAGAATCTGGGATGTAGGTGCAGCCACTGTGCCTGAATCAGTGATGGAGGTGTGGCCTCTGTGTCTGTATCAGTGATTGGAGTGTGGCCTGTGTCTCTATCAGTGATTTACTCTTTAGCTGAATCAGTGATGGAAGTGCCAGTGATGGCGGTGTGGCCTTTGTGTCTGTATTCGTGATGGAGGTGGCCTCAGTGTCTGTATCCCTGATGGAGGTGTGGCCTCTGTGTCTCTTCAGTGATGGAGGTGCGGCCTCTGTGTCTGTATCAGTAATGGAAGTGTCCTCTGTGTCTGTACCAATGATGCAGGTGCGGGCTCTGTGTCTGTATCAATGATGGAAGTGGACTCTGCGTCTGGATCAGTGATGAAGGTGCGGCCTCTGAGTTTGTTTCATTGACAGAGGTGTGGCCTCTCTATCTGTATCAGTAATGGAAGTGGCCTCTGTGTCAGAATCAGGGATGTAGGTGCGGCCTCTGTGTCTGAATCAGTGATGGAGGTGTGGCCTCTGTGTCTGAATCAGTGATGGAGGTGTGGCCTCTGTGTCTGAATCAGTAATGGAGATGGGGCCTCTGTGTCTGTGTCAGTGATGGAGGTGCGGGCTCTGTGTCTGTATCAGTGATGGAAGTGGAATGTGTGTCAATCAGTGATGGAAGTGCACTCTGTCTGTATCAGTGATAAAGGTGCAGCCTCTGTGTCTGTATCAGTGATGGAGGTGTGGCCTCTCTTTATCAGTGATGGAAGTGGCCTCTGTGTCTGAATCAGGGATGTAGGTGTGGCCTCTGTGTCTGAATCACTAATGGAGGTGTGGCCTCTGTGTCTGAATCAGTGATAGAGTGGGGACCTCTGTGTCTGTGTCAGTGATGAAGGTGCGGGCTTTGTGTCTGTATCAGTGATGGAAGTGGAATGTGTCTCTATCAGTGATGGAAGTGCACTCTGTCTGTATCAGTAATGGAGGTATGGCCTCTCTATCTTTATCAGTGATGGAAGTGGCCTCTGTATCTGAATCAGGGATGTAGGTGCAGCCTCTGTGTCTGTATCAGTGATGGCGTTGTGGCCTCTGTGTCTGTATCAGGTGTGGCCTCTGTGTGTCTATCAGTAATGGAAGTGGCCACTGTGTCTATATAAGTGAAGGATGTCTGGCCTCTGTGTGTGCATCAGTAAATGATGTCTGGGCTCTGTCTCTGTATCAGTAATGAAGGTGTGGTCTCTGTGTCTGTATCAGTGATGGAGTTGTCCTCTGTGTCTGTATCAGTGATGGAATTTACCTCTGTGTCTGTGTCAGTGATGGAGGTGTGGCCTCTGTGTCTGTATCAGTAAAGGAAGTGGCCTCTGTGTCTCTATCAGTGATGTCGGTGCAGCCTCTGTGTCTGTATTAGTGATAGAGGTGTGGCCTTTGTGTCTGTTTCATTGATGTACGTGTGGCCTCTTTGTTTGTATCGGTGATGGAGGTGTGGCCTCTGTGTCTGTATCAGTGTTCGAAGTGGCCTCTGTGTCTGTGCTATTGATAGAGGTGGTCTTCTGTATCTGTATCAGTGATGGAGGTATGGCCACTGTGCCTGTATCGGTGATGGGGTTGTCCCCTGTGTCTGTATCAGTGATGGAATTGGCCTTTGTGCCTGTATTAGTGATGGAAATGTCTCTGTGTCTGTATCAGTGTTGTAAGTAGCCTCTTTGTTTGTTTTAGTGATGGAAGTGGCGTCTGTGTCTGTATCAGTAATGTAGGTGTGGCCTGTGTGTCTGTGTCAGTGTTAAAAGCGGCCTCTGTGTCTCTATCACTGATGGAGGTGTTGCCTCTGTGTCTCTAGCAGTGATGGAGGTGTGGCCTTTGCAACTGTTAAACCATTTTGAGTTTGAGTTGAAACAGCACTAAATCAGAATATCCTGAATTGGGGTATTTCATATTAAATATTAATTTTAATAAATTATCTATCAGCGATAATGTGTTGTTATATTTTTTATTATCAACATTATCAGTTTTAGGTTTAAGTGTTTTATGTCCTGACTCAGACTTATTTCAGATCAATCGTATTTTAATATTGCATTAATGTAAACAAAAGTCCTGATACTCTGATCCCAGAACAGCGTTTATTACACTAATGGTTTACAATCATGAGGAAAAAACCAGACTGCGAGAGAGACACACAGACTGACAGCCAGACAGACACACCACTCACTGCTGATTGTTTACAGTGTTACAGCTTTTATTCTCGCTTACAAGTTACACCTCACTAACTGAGATGTGTTTCCATTAGTCTTTCAGTCTATCTGGAGGGCTTGTCAGTGTGTACACACACACACACACACACACACACACACACACACACACACGCACACGCACGCACACGCGCACATACACACACAAAATGATGAAATTACTTTATAATATAAATATATAAGAAGAGCAAATGCATAACATAACTATTTTTAATTATACACTGCAATGTTCAGTGAAAATGCTGAAATGAATTTTTTTTTCAACACATTGTAAATCTTCCCCAGTGCAATTAACTGGGTTATAAAAGGCCAGCCATATCTCTCACTGTCTTTTGCGAGAGGCATGTAAAAGAACCATTGCTGTCATTCGTAAAGAGGAGGCCACTGGGTTGCCTTCAGCGTGTTTCTGCCCTACAGTGGCCTGGCGAGCTGTCCAGGGTGTACTCTGCCATCGCCCAGAGTCAGCTGAGAAGGGCGCCAGCCTCCTCATGACCCTAATTAAAAATTTGTGGCTGCTCCACCTACCTCCACCTCAGCAACTCCCAACTATCCTCAGCATCCCCTGTGCATTACCACCATCAACTCTGCTGCCATCTCAATACAACCTGAACAGCTCCCTCTGTCTCTAACAAGAGGAAGAGGTGGGAGCTGAGCTCAGGGGGCTTCGATCAAGGAAGGCAGTAGGTCCAGATGGAGTGTGTCCATGGCTTCTGAAGGACTGTGCAGGACAACTAGCAGTCCATTTTCAAAGGCTCCAAAATGGTGTGACCGGTACAGCTGAATGACTACAGAACAGTTGCTTTGACTTCCCACATCATAAAGAAGTGGCTTCCTGTCCATCGCCTAAGAATGCAGGTTACTGAGGGTGTTGACCCCCTTCAGTTTGCCTTCCAGAAACACATTAGAGTGGATGATGCAATACTATACATGCTTCACCAGCCATATGCCTACCTGGATGTGCCTGGTTCATATCTCAGGATTATGTTCTCTTCTCTAGTGCATTTAACACCATACAGCCACACATACTGAGAGACAAGCTTCTCGGTATGGATCTGGCTCCCTCCCTGATGTCCTGGTGGACTTTTTGGCATCTAGACCACAGTGTGTCAGGCTGAGGAGATGTCTTTCTTGGATACTGAAATGCACCACTGGAGCTCCACAGGGGACTGTCTTGGCTCCTTTTCTGTTCTCAATCTACACATCGCACTTTAGGCACAACTCAGAGTCTTGCCACAACAGAAGTGTTCTGATGACATGGCTGTTGTGGCATTTGTTCATAGTGGATAGGAGGAAGAATACAGGGACCTTGTGGAGGCCTTCACTGACTGGAGCAAAAAGAATTGTCTCCTCCTGGACACCAGCAAGACTAAGGAGCTGGTGGTGGACTTCAGGACATCAAAAACAAAATGCCAGTCAGTCTGCATTGACAGAGAGGAGATAGAGACTGTGCAGAACTACAAGTCCCTCGGTGTTGTACTGGACAAAAAACTGGAATGGTCTGCTGATATAGATGCAGTGTACAGGAAGAGGCAGAGCCACCTCTTCTTGTTGAGACAACCCTGGATTTTTAATGTTTCCAGTGATATGCTGCATATGTTCTACAATACTGTCACTGCAAGTGCACTGTTCTATGCTGTTGTCTGCTGGGGGAATAGCAATACTGACAAGAACTGGACAAACTGGCCAGTACTGTGCTAGACAAATGGCTTAGACCTTCTCAGAATTGTGGTTAAGCAATGAATAAGGAGAAAGCTGTATACAATAATGGAGAACAATAAAGACCCTTTTAATGATATCCTGACAAGTCAGAGAAGCAGTGGCAGGGACAGTCTTATCTCACTGTGCTGCAGGACTGAGAGGTTTGTCCCTACAGCCATTAGGCTTTTAACTGTAACTGCTGAACTACCTTACTCAAGTGGTGTACATTTTCAGTACAAATAAGGTGCCTTTTATTCTTTATTCTGTTTATATTCATCGTGTCATGGTATCGTGGATTTGTGTATATTTGATGGTGTATATTTAAACTACCAGACATTTTAAATTTCCCCTATTGGGATGAATGAAGTATTAATCTTTCTATATAAACCCTACACATCCCCAATGAGCAAGCCTGTGGCAACGGTGGAAGGCAAAAATGCTCCAGACGACAGGGGAAGAAACCATGAGTGGAACCAGGCTCAAAAGGGAAACCCATCACCATTTTGGTGAAACCATAAGATACAAACCATGTAGCAGAAACTTCACTACAGTTTAACAGGAAGTCTAGTTGGTTTCCTTATAAGTGTCATGGTAATTGTAGCTCTCAATCATCCTTGAACAGTTCACAGGGTGAAATGAGTTGTGATCGTATGAATGAGAGTTAACCACATCAATATATATATATATATATATATATATATATATATATATGTGTGTCTGTTAAATTTTTTTTTTATTTCTAATTACTACTTAAACAAGATTTTTGTCCAGATGAATTAATTTGCTTTATTTACAACTGAAATAAAAAAAAAGAACAATGGATGCTTAGGTTATTTTTATTTTTATTTAAAGTAAGCAACTATAATGGTAAACAAAAACCCGTGTTACCTGTACTTTGACAGTAAGAAGCCTCCGAGAGAAGAGCCACAAATGGAGAAGGCCATGGCAATCACGCCATTCCACAGTCCAAGCTCTCGCGCTGTCATATGATGATCCAACAGAAAGAGGGGGAACATAGTCATGGCTCCCTGTTCACCTGAAAACAACCAAAATTCAACAATAAAACATTGTGTAAATGTGGACATGCCAAATCAGTGTTCTACATTAAAGCTACACTGTGTAATATTTTGGAGGATCTATTGGCAGAAATTAATCAATCAATCAGTCAGTCAGTCAGTCAATAAATATATATATATATATATATATATATATATATATATATATATATATATATACATACACACACACACACATTTATTCATTCATTCATTTATTTATTTATTTATTTATTTATTTATTTATTTATTTTCCCACACATAGTTTTTGATTCCACCCTCACCGCATGCTTGTTCACTGGGTGTGTATGGTCTGTAGGGAAATTTTTAAATTCTTTATCAAAATGGATTTTACTATGTAACTCTGCTTTGCAAAAATGGTAATTATGAAAAGCACTATACAAATAAAACTTAATTGAATTGAATTTTTAGAACCTTAGAATTTATATCTAAGTGGAGAGTGGATCCCCTCTCATGAAGGCCACTATCTTGCATTTTCCATGTTACATCTTCCATGTTTTTACAGTCTCACAGAACCATACAGGTTCTAGAACCTCACTACTAGATACCAATAAACTTTATGTTAAACTCATTAAAAATCATGATTTCTGACAGCAGCATTGGGCTCACATTACAAATTTGATCTAAAAGTTATGAAATCTCAACCCAATATCTAGTAAACATCCATTTTTAGAATTGGTACTTTTAAGGCAGCCATTGTTGTTGCTGAAAATACAACCCCAATTTAAACTATTTACATTCTTCATGAAATCTGTTGATGACTGGAATCAAAAACAACCGGTCAGTTTACTTCTGTTAAATTAAAGTACAAAAGCATGATGAAGAAAAAACCCAGCCCACCTCGCAGATCTCCATACACTCTGAGCTGTGAGCAGGAAAGTTTGGTCTCTCGCGCACGTCGTCAGTTTGTTCAGTTTAGCCATGTATTATTCAATACTTCTGTCATTATTTATGCAGCTTGTCTTCCATGACTGACAGCTCAGAGACTGCTGTCAAACAGACACACAGGCATCCAGGGGAGCACACAACATAAAAAACAGAATGAAATAAAATACGGAAAGTCAAATCAAAAACTCAACTAATCAGATGATAGCGAGAACCCAAAGATCCCACGCGAGCTCTGACAGAGCTTTTGACTGTCAACCATCACCGCTTTCTTCGCAGGTTATCGTTTGAGACAGCCGAACTAAACCATGTAAAGGATCTGTCTATAAAAAGCGAAAGTGTGAACAAAGAGGGATTTATTCTTCATGTTCTGGGACTCTTTCTCTCTTTCTTTCCTTTTGCTGTTACAAGGAAAGGAGTCAGTCTGTTGGGTTTTAAAACGCTGCCATGCCTTCAATTTTGTGTGAAAACTTTTTCAACCTGTGACAGAAACATGCTTTTTTCCTCCTGTCAAATCAATACTCTGATCTCACAATTTCTACTTTGGAAGGTCAATCAAACTGAAATGCTTAAAAAATAGAGTAATTACTGAAGAGATCAGCTAATTAATCAGAAGGTCAGATATAGGAAAGGGGATGTGTTTTATTTCCTTCACTGTGATCCATGTGAATTTTTGATTTACAGAATTTACACCACAGCTTAAAACAATTCTTGACTATTTTCCAGTTCATAATCCCCTTTTATTTTCTCCATATTTGGGATATTCATTACTCTAAAACAGAAATGCTGCTTATATCGTAGATGCAATGGTCTTTGTTTATCAAACCAGACACTAAAAGATTTATTTATAAACTGTGAGGTTGAGCATTCAAAGAAAAAAAAATAGGACATTCATGAACATCCCAGAAATTCTGAAAAATATTTAAATCCTACTTGTATTCCTATTGTGTTAAAGTTTACATACAAAATCGGGGACAAACTAATTACGTGGAATGCGTAACTTTTAAGTGTAGAATATAATGGAATGTCAATAATAAACCAACCATTTAAATTAGCATATACTACACACAAAAAGGGTGTACTCACATGTAAGCGATATAGCCGTGAAATAGGGCTACTTAGGGTGAAAGAGGAAACTTATTTTTTCGGTTGTTTTTGGTTTCAGATGCCCAAAAAAATGTGCGGCCTTATAGAAAACCTTCAATATAGATTATCATTGAGGATCCGTGACCCTGCACTGGATGTGGGTCATGTATTTTGTTGAACCTGCCCTTTGTAGTAAAGTGTAAAAAAAACAAATTCAGTGTTTTCTTTCTTAATTACTCTTACACTTTTTGTCTTTGTATATTTTACCTCCATTTGATTGTTTCGAGTGCAGTCCCCCCACGATGCATTCATTCCATGTCAGATCAGAGCATAATTACCTTTCAGAGGTTTAGAATAATTAAACCTGGACATTTATTTTGGATGCACATAACAGACTTAATCAGCTTTCCAACTCGCACAGATAAGGGAAAATCCTGTATTATATCAGAGGAGAGATTATGTGAGAAATCCAAGTTGAACTAGTTCCAGAAAAAGTAAACCAAAAAAAATTCAGCAACAGATTACTGCATAACCTATATACATTTCCCACATGTCCCCTCTAATACATTTCAAAGAATCAGATCCTAGCGCAAATGGAACAGATCTTAGTTCCTCTGTCTGTTGTGAAAAACAGCTTGCGCAGTAAGTACACTGACACCGGAACAACAATTTTTATTTAGAAATAATATTATATATTTTTAACATGTGTGTGAAATGGCAAGAAGCATGTGGAAATATGCAGATTTTATTTTTTGAAAACTAAAGTATAAATAGAGGCGCACAGGACTCCTGCCAGTCACCTCCTTATAGAAGTGGCTGATTCAAGTGACCTATGCATCATTTTGCGGGTTGTTAAAATTAAAAAAGGGGCGGATTCACATGACGTGCCATAATTTCATGGGTTTTTCTTTGTCAAAAGGGGCAAAAAACGGTCGCTTGAGCTGTTCACAAACAAGCAAAAGGGGCTGAAATGCTTCCGAAGCTCTTTGCTCGTATTCTAGCCACTCTGAATTCACACCAAATTCTGAGAAAGTCGAAAACATTTCTCCAAGACTGCGAAAATAGACAATTTACCTCAAATGCAACCAACTACCCCCGAAAATACCCTCATTCTAAAATTTGCTTGTACATTCGGCCGTGATTGCTTACACGTGAGCTAGGCTAAATTGTAATCTGATTGGTCTGCTGTTTCAGGGTTATAAAATATTATTCAGAGTGGATAATACTTTAAATTCAAAATAACAGACACTTGTTACAGTCACTTGAAACAAGTGGCATCATTATTATTACACTTTTAATGGAAAAATGAACCATAAAAATTTCGTAGTATGTAAAATTTGTAGTATGTACTAAGCTCTGAATGAGTAGGCTTAACAGACACCGCTAGCAGAGACCACAATTCTATTAGCTCGGTATGGAGCTCACATCTAGAGGGTGCTTTTATCGTGGCTGGTGACTTTAACAAGGCAATCTTGAAGAAAGTTCTGCCAAGGTACCAATCAGACACCGTCTTGTGTCACTGCTTCCGCACTATGGAATGGGAAGTTTTCTGAACTGCCGCCAAGAATAATGTGAATGACTTTGCAGGATACATTACCAGATACTTACATAAATGAAATGACGTTGTACCAAGGGTTACTGTACAGACTTATGCAAATCAGAAGCCGTGGGTCAACAAAGAGGTAAGGACTGCTGGATTTAAATCCGGAGATCCATATGAGTACAGGAAAGCTCGGTACAATCCGAGAAAAGCAATAAAAACAGCCAAGGGACAGTACACAGAGAAGGTGGAATCCTGCTACAGTGATTCAAACATCAGGCACATGTGGAGTGGGCTAAAGACCATCACAGACTATCAGGAGAATAGATTTAACGTGGGAGAGGTTACTGCTTCCCTATCTCAGGAGCTGATCACCTTCTATGCCTGCTTTTAGAAACACAACAAGCTGGAGTTTCTGTCAGAGGAGAACAGCTGTCCTTTTCAGATCCCTCAGGCAGATGTGTATAAATACATTAAAAAAAGTAAACACACGGAAAGCTCCTGGACTGGACAGCATGCGCTCACAAACTGGCATGTCTTCACAGACATTTTTAAACTTTCCCTGCTCTTGTCTGTAGTCCCCACACGCTTCAAGAGGACCACAATCGTTCCTCTCCCAAAGAAACCTAATGTGAGGTGCCTTAATGACCATCATCGAGTAGCACTCACCTCCACCATCATGAAGTGCTTTGAGCATATAATCAAAGCTCACATCACATCTTCACTGCCTGCTACACTCGACCCATTTCAGTTCGATAACTGGTCAAACAGATCCACAGACGATTCAGTAGCACTGGCTCTGCACACTGCCCTCTCACACCTGGACCACAAGAACACTTATGTGCATATGCTGTTTATTCACTACAGCTCGGCTTTCAGCACCATAATTCCATTCATGCTCGTCATGAAGCTCCAGAATCTGTGTATCAGTGTCTCCTTAGGCAACTGGATCCTGGACTTCCTGTCGGGCAGACCACAAGTGGTGTGGATTGGCAGTGTGATGTCCTCCACACTGATGCTCAGCACGGATGCCCTGGAGGGATTTGTATACCCTGTTCACCCATGACTATAAAGCCACACACAGCACCAACTACATTATCAAATTTGCAGACAACACCACCATCATCGGCAGCATTTTAGATGGAGATGAGTCTGCTTACACAGCAGATGTGAGAGACCTGACATAGTGGTGCTGGGACAACAACCTGCTGGCTCAACATCAGCAAGGAGCTCATCATAGACTACAGGGGACTGCAGGGTGGAGGGCACACCCCTATCCACATTGAGGGAACAGAGAGAGTCAGTTGCTTTAGGTTCTTGGAGATGAACATCACTAAGGATCTGAGCTGGTAACATCACGTGAGTGTGATCTCAATAGCAGATCTTCATTGTTTGGTGGCTGAGGAGGTTTGGCATGGACTCCAGAATATTCAACAGCTTCTACTGATGCACCATTGAGAATATTCTGTCTGGTTGCATCCCTACCTGGTATGGCAGTTGTAATGCTCTGGACCGCAAAGCTCTACAGCAGGTGGTCAGGTGATGCACAATGCCTCAACAGGACTGAACTGCCAACCATCCAAGACCTCTACACACAGCACTGTACAAGGAAGGCCCAGTGGATCCTCTCTGTTCCCAGCCACCTCAGCCACACATTCTTCACAATCCTGCCGTGAGGCAAATGGTACAGGAGCATCTGTACTCACACCAGCAGATTCAGGGACAGTTTCTACCAACAAGCCATCAGGCTACTGAACTGCTGAAATACTGGACAATTTGCACACAACAGTTCCAGTTATTCCAGAATGCAGCAGCAAGAGTTCTTACTGGAACCAGAAGACACGAGCATATAACCGCTATCTTATTTTCACTGCACTGGCTCCCAATTAAATTTCAAATCGAATATAAATTGCTACTTTTACATTATCTTAGCGAACCTCTTGTTGTTTATGATGTGTTTACACCCCCTTCGATCAAAACAGGCAGACTGCTAAGTAATACCTCGGATACTGAGGACTACTGCAGGGGGCAGAGCTTTCTCTTACAAAGCCCCACAATTATGGAATAAACTTCCAGTTAAGGTTCGGGACTCAGACACAGTCTCTGTTTTTAAGACAAGGCTGAAAACCTACTTGTTTTGTCAAGCATTTTGTTAACAGGCTTTTATTAGGTAAAGGAGCAGATCTGGGGGTTC
>JAOUQZ010000027.1:15631683-15643417 GCA_028564935.1 Neosilurus hyrtlii
GACAGTCATACTAAGCATTTCACTACATATTGTACTGTGTATAATTTGTATGTGACAATAAACTTGAATTTGAATTTCTTATGGGGGACCTTAACTGAGGCAAGTAAGGCCTGCAGTTCTTTGGATGTTGTTGTGAGGTCTTTTGTGACCTTGGATGAGTTGTTGCTGCACTTTTGGTCAGCCGGCCACTTCTGGAAAGGTTCACCAATGTTCCATGTTTTTGCCATTTGTGGATAATGGCTTTCACTGTGGTTCGCTTGAGTCCCAAAGCTTTAGAAATGGCTTAATAACCTTTTCCACACTGATAGATATCAATTATTTTTCCTTCTTTTGTTCCTGAATTTCTTTGGATCTCGGCATGATGTCTAGTTTTTTTGGATCATTTGGTCTACTTCACTTTGTCAGGCAGGTCCTATTTAAGTGATTTCTTGATTTAGAACAGGGGTGGTAGTAATCAGGCCTGGGTGTGGCTAGAGAAATTGAATATTTTTTCTCCCTAAATAATAAAAACATTCATTTAAAAATGCATTTTGTGTTTAATTATGTTGTCTTTGACTAATATTTAAATTTGTTTGATGATCTGAAACATGACAGACATGCAAAAAATTATAAATCAGGAAGGGGGCAAACACTTTACTGTACTTCACATTCACTTCACACCACTGTACCTGAGAACTGAATGGGAAACTTTAGGCATTTTACAGAATACCACTCCATAACTACCCGACCTCCCCACAGAACACCCCCCCACCACCACCACCCACCCCAATGAGCACTCACACCATGAGAAGTACAACAGATATGATGAGTCCTGGGTTGGATGCGTAGTTGAAGATGTTGGCCATAAATGCTGGAAGGTTCTGGATCGTCTCAATTACCACATCATACATCTTCTCTCGTCCACTGTCCAGAGAAACAAACACAACCGTCAGTAAATCATCAAGCTGATCAAGGTACTTTTTTTTATTATACTTTTTTAATCTAAAGGGTACAATGAATCAAAGCCATTCATGGTCCATCTGTCAGTTAAATTGAAACATTTAAAAAGGTACTTTCTAAAATGGTTCCTTTACCAGTGTGCATAATTCTGAGTATAAGATCAAGATTATGAGTTAGTGTATATGGTAGGTGTTGATGAGTATTTGACCTGAAAGGTCCGCAGTCGAATGAAGGAGAGATTGTCATCATGGTGTAGACCACAGGCATGAGGCTGAGGAACAGCACAACCAGCAGGATGCCCATGTAAAAATTATTTGAGCGTGAAGCTTTGAACACTCTCTCATGAGGGACGTTACTACTCATTACAGCCCAGCACTGGAAATACATGGAGGTTACGAGGCGCAGAATGTTTATACCCACTAGTCCTGGTGCATAAAATGCACCCATCCTAAAAAAATATATAAAAACACACTTGTATGTGAGTTCCTCAGCACGCTACATTTTTGGTCATTTTAGTAGAAGTATCGTATTCTCACCAGATCATCCCCTGGTTAAAAATGAGCCCGAGTACATTTCCACTGATATCAAATTCTGCATACGAAGGCTGCAAAACATCAATATACAAACACTGTTCAATGAAGAGGTCAATAAATGCAGATGAATTTCTCTCTCTCTCTCTCTCTCTCTCTCTCTCTCTCTCTCTCTCTCTCTCTCTCTCTCTCTCTTTGTAATTAAGTGCCCTGAGTAGAGTCAGGTATCTCTGTGTTTGTCTTGTTGATAAGTATCATCTATCATGCAAGCTGTTGCTTTCAGGGTGTCATGTTAGCAATTAATAAATTAGTCTTGTGAGAGTGAGTGAAAAAACTCATCCTAGTCCATCTCTGGCCATCTTGACTATATCTTGCCACCGAATCCTGATGGGCAGGGATGAGAGAGTGAGGCTGGCAAAAAGAGTGAGGCTGACCTCACTATAATTAAATTCACATGCAACCACACCCCCTCATCACATCACCACTGGATCGATAGGAGGCTTTTCAACTTGGAGATTGCAGGCCAAAACCAAAGTGCAAGAAGATGCCACCCATGACGTTTTCTTCACTGAACGCTAGCACACAGTCCAGCATGTGGAAGGGCATTCACCTGTGACGACTTTGGTCATATGTTCTCCAAAATGACAGAGATCCTGCATAAGTGAGGGGCCTCACGGCATGCTGAGCCTTCTGGTTAGATGCCCTTCCCCCATTGATGCCCTATGCACAACAGTATTTCCGCCTATAATGGTCTGCCTGCCAGAACAGTGAGCGTGAAGCTTTCAGACAACTATTCAGAGCAGAGTATGCACAGAGAGCAGAAAGACCAGGAGAATGGGAAGAGGAGGCCAAACTGCCATCCAGTCAGAGTTTTTGGATTAGGAATTGTACATTTGTGCTCCACTGTTGTCCTAAATGCAAAATCAAGGTCTGAAAATGGGTTTAATATCTGACCTTTAAAGTCACACTTATACCCATGCTGGAGCTGTGAAGTAGTAACACTACCTAATGCATGTTATGCGTAATTGCACATCACATGAATGACCCATATATAATGTTTATCAGAGATCCATAGACTGGTCTTAAGCAGTTGAATGATGATGTATAAGCAATTAGTAAGAACTTATAATGGAATTACATGACATAATTTGGGGGCCGCTGTGGCTTAATGGTTAAAGTGGGTTTGGGACAGAAAGGTTGCTAGTTCTACCCCTGAACCAGCAGGAATAGTGTGTGGTGGTGGGATACATCCCAATCCTCCACGCTCACAGCTGAAGTGACCTTGAACAAGGCACCCAACTGCTCTCTGGGCACCGCAGTGTTGCAGCCCACTTCTCTGAGTGTGTGTGCGCTCACTGTTTATGTGTTTGCTAACTTTGGATGGGTAAAGTGCAAAATTTTGCCACATTTCCCTTGCAGGATTAACAATAAATAAATAAATAAGTTGATTTATAACATTATTATTAATAATAATAATAATAATCTGAAATCACAAAGCACCAGACTACAATATTAAATTCTAATGGTCATGAATGTTGACTCACAAAGCCAGCCTCGAGGTCCCAGCACCAGCAGTAGTTGAGGAAACGTACAATTAAAGCTCTCATGAAGTCTCCAATCAGGATCATCAGGTATGACACCTGAATATCTGAAACGGTTAGCTTCACAAATTCCTACAGCAGGTAATAGAAACAAGCATTTTAAAATTAGAACTTACTTAAGTTACTAACTCATAGTGGGAAACTATATCTGCACCAGTATTCATACATTTGAACACAAACACCAGAAATACCAAAAGAAATTATTCTTAAAACTCCATGTTGAATTGAGATTCAGTTTTCAAATATACATTCATGAAACCAGTAAAATAGCAGCTATGGTTTAACAGATTTTACAGATTTTAGAGATTTTACAGACAGATTTTTGATTGAGGTTGACTTTCAACAAGTGCTTGTGCTTTTTTTAATATGACAAATGTAATAATTTGTAGTAAAATCTGAATAATATCTTTTTCCAGTAGGTTATGAAATAGATTGGTACATACAATTCCAACTTCCGTTTCCCAGCAAGGACCCCGGATAACATCAGCAGGTGGGATGTCTGGTGGGGGAATATCCTCCGTCACATTGTGATAGAGAGTGTAGTTAACATAGTACTGATTTAGAAGCCAGTCTGTTTCATTCTTTATTAGTTTTTCCTTCTCCAGCTTTTGATGAAGAACCAAAAATGCCATGGGAATTTTAATATTTGAATATGAATTTAGTTTGACTTAGAACTTTATGGCATATTTGACTCCCATATATGTTTTACCTTCTCATTAACATCATCAATAAGAGCAAACAGGAAGGTGTACAGGTTTCCCAGGAAGAGGGCAAAGATACGCCCGAGCTGCCACTTCAGGGCAATCCGAGGATGATAATCCTCCAGTTCTGCAATGGTCTCAAACAAAGGGGGGCACACCAAACCCAACAAGGACATTACAATCTCCACCTGTAGATGTAGAAACAAAATGTACAAGGGGAAAAATGGCAATCTATTTCAAATCAGTTACAGTTTAAAAGACCAAATAAAAACAGTAGTTAGCAATTATGCTATTAAATTTTTTTTCAGTAGTCTCATTTCATGTCTTCATATATTTTGATGGTAAGAGTGTAGTTTCCCACCAAACATGACTCAGTTGGCATGCTTTCAGTTTTGTGTTCATGGCTGTTAATTATAAATTTGATTTGAATTTGAAATAGAATAATAGGTTTTTGACGATTACTTACCCATATGTGGGTGCATGGATCTGTGTTTGTGCAAACATAGGTGTGACCATATGTGTGCAGTATATGAGTAGGAGTGGCCTGAGTGAGTAAATCTCTCCCGGCCTGACTTTTTGTCCCAGTCCCACTGTCTGCCACGACTTTAAATAATATTATTTGTCTATAAAATTGTTATAAGTACACCTCTGCATAACATGTATCCTTATTAACATTAAAGAAAAGAAAAAAGAAAGAAATATAGTTCAACTTACAATAAACAATAACTTTATTAGCATTGTTTTTTAGTCTGTAACAGAAAAAGATTTCAAGTGCATCAATTTGCCAGAAATTAAAAAAAAACTAAATCCTTGTTTAAACTGTAAACATTTTTGACCGACTTGTTGCACCATTTGATACTGAAAAATCTAATTAAATAAATTCTATAAATAATAACAAATTCAAATTCATTTCAGCAACATTAACTCAGGACCACAATATATAACACACTTTAACCTACAAAACAAAAATGAATAAAACAATTTGTGCTGATTGTTTCTTTCTTTTTTTTATCAAAATGAGGAAGTCAGAATTAATGGCTACAATGAGCACTTTTTGCAGTGCACAGCTTTTCGAAGCGAGGTTTGAAGAATGATACTGTAACTCTCAGCTCCTGCTCAATGTTTAGCTGCCCTCTTATCTGCTCTCTGAGCTCAAAAACTCGGGAGAAGACTTTTCCTCGTGACAGCCACCTTGCTTCACTGTGATAGAGCACAGCTTGATGTTCAGCTCCCATCTCCCCACAGATAGCAGAGAAGACTCTTGTTTTTAGTGGTCAGGGGCCTCATGTACAAAGACTTGCGTGGAATTCTTTCTGAAAAATGGCGTACGCTTAAATCCAGGAAATGCATGAATCCAAGCACATTTCCTTTGAACATCCAAATCATCATGGAATTGAGCGCACATGTAGGAGTACTTGACCCCTCCCTCTCTATTTAAATATGAAAATCATATTTAAATGACTGCGATGGCCTGGCGAGCTGTCCAGGGTGTACTCTGCCCTCGCCCAGAGTCGGCTGAGATGGGCGCCAGCTACCCCGCGACCCTAACTAGCATTAAGCGTTTCAGAAAATGAATGAATGAATGAATATTTAAATGAACCCTGCATCTAAGATTCCCCTCAGGATCAGAAAACCCTTATAATATGAGGAAGATGGGGAGGCGCACAAGAATGTAATGTTTGGCACGCTGTCCTCTGGCATTAACAACAAACACAGGAGGTCTGAGTGGGAGAGAGTGTGTGAGGCCGTGCTGTGGGGTCAAAAAGGGGAACACACGCGGAGTTAAAAAAGAAGTGGTCAGATTTAAAGGTGGCCGTTAAGCGGAGGGCGGGCTGCCCACCACCAAAGTCTGACCCAATCTGTTTAAGCAGAGAGTTGCCGCAGTCCTAGGTGACACTACTTATCTCAGGGGGGTGGGAACACATGTGGGGTCTCTGATCATCCCCAAGCTCACAGCCCTGTAAGATAGAAGTTCATGCAGAAATGTGTGCATGCTCTTTGGTTTGGCCAATTTAAACATGCCAGTACAAGGAAGAGGGTATCCAAGACTTTGACTCATGTTTAAGTACGATTTTTTTTAAACAGACAGTGAGACGGAGGACACGCAGCCACAGACTCGGGGATTCCTCCATCATTCCCGGCGGCTCTGGGTCACAGAAACGGGGGGTTTCCTGCTGCCCGCCCGACTGCCCGTGTCCTCCCTGCGCTGTGCTGTGCAATCGGTGGCATAAATAACCCCATGCTTGTAGGCATCCACACAAATATCAGTGACTCAATAAATGCATTGGTGAATGCTTGAAATCACCATCGCGCACAGTGCCAGCTTGTAGTTCCCAACCATGCCGTTATGAATCGTGCGTTGAACCAGGAAACCTTGCCACAATGTTAGTATATTGCATTTGCGCATCACATGTGATCTGTACAGTGATCTAATGAAAATGCTTCCTGTTGACACAAATTCATCCTGTGATGGTGCTTTTATAGCAATGTGTGTGCAGTGGACAGCAGCGATTACATTATGAAAACTGGCTCTCGTTGCAAATTGCGCTTTAATCAACTCTGAGGACTAAAGTTCACATTATAAACAGTTTCCCAGAATCACTTCTAAGTGTCGCCAAAGCACCAACAGCTGCAGAAACATGCGTACGCCAGCCATGAAGTTTGCGAGAAGCACCGCACATTTCCATTTCACTCTTGATACATCTGAACTTTGCCGTGGGAAAGGGCGTACACAACGCTTTTGTGCATACGCACCCTTTGTACATGAGGCCCCTGGTCTTTATAAAATTGACTAAACTATAATGTCAATCATAACCTCACTTAATTCAGGGGAAAGTTGCCTTGATGCACGTCCTTCTCTGTGTATAATACAGCATTAGGTGAGGCCTTCTTGATGAGTGCTTGAACTCCATTTCTTTTGCCTGCCATGGTTTGTGCACCATCACTGCAAACACCAATGCAGTTATCCCACTTTAGCCCATTCTCAGTCAAGAAGCAGTCCAGCATTTTGAATAGCTCTTCAGCTGTGGCTCTGTCACTGACATATTTACAAAAAAGTAGATCCTCACACAGGGAGTTTGTCAAGCCAAAACGAACATAAGCAATAAACAAACAGTCTTTGTTGCTATCAGTTGCTTCATCAAATTGTAAGGCAAAACGTTTGTCTTTGAGTTTATCTACCAGCTGTTCTTGAAGATCGTTAGCAATGTCATCTATATGTCTGCCGATAGTGTCATTGGACAGAGGGATAGCTTTTAGTTTTGCAGCACTTGCGTCATCCAGCATGACAGAGGCCATGTCTAATGCTGCAGTCAGTATCAGCTCCTCTGCTATGGTGTGGGTTTTTTTGCACTGAGCAACTTGAAACGCCACCTTATATGACACGAACAGTGCTCGCTGGTTTACTGATGTAGCATTCACAAAGCGGGATGATTGTTGGCAATATTCGGCACGCTTTCACTGAAAAAACTCCAGCGGCTTATCAGAGTGATTGGAATGTAATGTCTGTAAGTGCCGCCTTAATTTATTTGGCTTCATGCTGTCCGCTGCCAGCATTTTTAGACACAGTAAACACACCGGTCTTTTCTCGTCTCCCACTGTTGTCACAGTGAAGCCAAGCGCTACATACGCTTTGTCAAATTTTCTCGTCTTAGCTTTCGAGTGACTTGCTTTTGTCTCATTATCTTTTCATTTTTGTTAAAAACATTTTCATGTTGTCTCTTGAGGGTTTGTTTACTGCACTTCATATCACCTGCTCGGTGCAAAAAAACTACACTCTAGAGTTAATACTCCCTTCGCACACTCTGACAATGAGAGCACCACTGCCAACTACTGTAGAAGATGTGCAATTACACTTTATTCTAGTACGGCAAAAAAAAGCATGTTCCCCAGGGTCACACGCGCCCCGCTCCCTGCATTGCACTGTGCCCCACTATTTGAGAAGGACTGACTTATAGTCAAGATCAGAAAGGCTAAGGACAATTACAGGAGAAATGTCGAGTGGAACCTCCAACATGAGAGAGGTTTGGAGTGGTATGAAGACCAGCACTGATTTCAAGCCATCCAAAAGCAGAGGAGTGGAGGGCGGTGAGGACAGGCCCAATGAGCTAAATAGGTTTTTTTTTTAACAGTTTTGACACTGTAGCGACTCCAGCTCTGTGAAGTCTTACATTACATCCTCATGATGAGCCTGAGTCTACAGAGGGTCCCAGTGAGGTGGAAGACGTCATGTCTCATTCCTGTATCACAAACCCCACTGGGACCCCAGGGGCCCCCACAACTACAGACCCGTGGCACTGACTTTACATGTCATAAAGACCCTCATCCCCTATGCTATTGTATGCTGGGCAGCAGGCTGAGGGTTGCAGACTCAAACAAACTGAACTGCAAGCCCAGTAACATTGTGGGGATGGAGCTGGACTCTCTGATGGCAGTGTCGGAAAAGCGAATGTTGTCCAAAATAAGGATGATCCTGAGCAATACCTCCCACCCACTTCACAACCTGCTGATCAGTCACAGGAGCACGTTCTGCACAGTGAGAGACTGATACTACCTAAATGCTCCACTAAATAACACAGAAAATCATTCCTACCTGTGATCATTAAACTGTCTTTTTTTTTTATCTACAGACTACATTTTCATCCCGACAAGCCTGTTTTGTGGCTGCCCCCTCATCAGGGGATTTAGAAATCCAAAAAAAGTTGTAAACACAAAAAAATCCAGATGTATGAAACGGTGCATACACATGAATCCAAGCACGTTTCCTTTGAACAGCCAAATTAATGTGGAATTGAGCGCACATCTTGGAGTACCCGACCCCTCCCTGCCCACTCCGTAACACAGTTTACCCAATGTAAACTCTGATTACCATCAAGGTAAACATGTCCATATTTGT
The DNA here is from genome assembly GCA_028564935.1 of Neosilurus hyrtlii. NCBI lineage: Eukaryota > Metazoa > Chordata > Actinopteri > Siluriformes > Plotosidae > Neosilurus > Neosilurus hyrtlii. Next base: position 15,640,349 of record JAOUQZ010000027.1, read on the forward strand.
AACTCACACGGGTGAATAGCCTACTCACAGCCCTGTAAGATAGGGGTTCATGAGTAAATGTGTGCATGCTATTTGGTTTGACAAATTTAAACATGCCAGTACAAGAAAGAGGACATCCAAAACTTTGACTCATGTTTAAGTACCATTTATTTTTTTAAAACAGACAATATGTGGTGATTGCATTAACGGGTACATTGGTGTTGCCTATGTTTTCTCGCGTGGTGTCTCTTTTGTGTTTGTTTTCTCAAGAGATGAGGCGGTTTCCGGCGGCTTGGGGCTCCACCCACACCTACACACCTGTTCCGGCTCTCCAGCAATCACCACCGGCCCCCATTCAGGCTCCTCTGGGGTCACCACACGGCCCCCATTCACGTACTGATCGACTCGGGGACCGACGATAACTTCATCCACGAAGCAGTTAGTAAAGAACTCCAATTACATCTCGAGCCTCTCGCCTCCCCTAAGAAGGTTTATGCTCTGGATGGTCACCTCATTTCCCTGGTTACCCACCAAACTGCTCCTGTCACTCTCGTCATCTCGGGAAATCACAGAGAGACCATTCAGTTATTCGTTATCCGTTCACCTACCTCACCACTAGTCCTCGGATATCCCGGGCTCCAGAAACATAACCCCCACCTTGACTGGAGGAACGCCGCGATCATTAGCTGGAGCTTTCACTGCCACTCTCAATGTCTCCTGTCAGCCCTCCCACCCTCGGGAGGTTCTTACCCGCCACCAGTACCGCCTGACCTGTCTAGGATACCTCTTGTGTACCATGACCTCGCCCCGGTCTTCAGCAAGGACCAGGCACTGTCCTTACCCCCCACCGCCCCTATGACTGTGCCATCGACCTGCTCCCTGGGGCCCCCCTACCCTCCAGCCGCTTGTACAATGTGTCCCGTCCGGAGAAAGAGGTCATGGAGGCGTACATTAAGGACTTCCTCGCTACGGGGCTCATACGACCTTCTTCCTCACCCCTAGGAGCGGGGTTTTTCTTCGTGAAGAAGAAGGACTCCTCTTTATGACCCTGCATAGATTATAGGGGGCTCAACGCTATTACGGTTAAGAACAAGTTTTCACTCCCGCTCATTAATCCCTCCTTTGAGCCCCTCTGTCATGCTAAAATATTCACCAAATTAGATCTATGTAACGCTTACCACCTCATCCGCATTAGGGAGGGGGACGAATGGAAGACCGCCTTCAATACCCCCCTTGGTCACTACGAGTATCTGGTCTTGCCGTTTGGTCTCACTAACGCTCCAGCCGTATTCCAAACCCTCATGAATGACGTCCTGCGGGACATGCTCAATCGATTTGTGTTTGTGTACCTCGATGACATTCTCCTCTTCTCGCACTCTCTTGAGGAACATCAGCAGCACGTGCGCCTGGTTTTCCAACGCCTCCTAGAAAATCGCTTGTTTATCAAACTGGAGAAATGCGAATTCCACTCCACCTCTGTCAGCTTTCTGGGGTACATTATTGCCAAGGGGCAGCTCCAACCAGATCCTGCAAGATCCAAGCCGTCACCAACTGGCCCACTCCCAGCACGCGGATTCCACCCGCTCCCAGGTCCTCCAGTGAGGGCATTCCTCCAAGCTGTCTTGTCATCCTGGGATAACCCGCACCTTCCTTTTCCTTAAGCGGCACATCTGGTGGCCGAGCATGGCCAAGAACGTTCGGAATTTTGTCTTGGCCTGTTCCATCTGCACCAGGGGCAAGGCCTCCCATCAACCTTCCGCTGGGCTGTTACGCCCCTTACCCATCGCCAGCCGCCCCTGGTCCCACATTGCCGTAAATTTCGTCACGGGTCTTCCACCCTCCGAAGGGAAAACCGTCATTCTCACCATCATTGATCATTTCTCCAAGGCCGTGCATTATGTGGCCATTCCTAAACTGCCTTCTGCCCTGGAGACTGCTAAGCTCATGGTTCTCCACGTGTTCAGGCTTCATGGCATCCCCAGTGATATTGTCTCCGACAGAGGCCCCGAGTTCTCATCCCTGGTGTGGAAGGAATTTTGTAAGGCGGTGGGTGCCACGGCCAGCCTCTCCTCTGGATACCACCCACAGAGCAACAGCCAAATCAGGATCTGGAGACCGCTCTCCAGTACGTGGCCGCCCACCACCCTGTGTCGTGGAGTGCTCACCTCCCATGGATTCAATACGCCCACAATGCCCTCACCAGTTCAGCCACAGGTATGTCTCCGTTTATGGCATGTTATGGGTTCCAACCCCCTCTCTTTCTCGCCCAAGAACAATGGGTGGCGGTTCCATCAGTTAAAGAATATCTGAGGCGGGTACGGGAAGTGTGGAGAAACGTCCAGGCTGACCTTCATCGCTCTCCCGCTCTGGGGTACAAGCCGGGACAAATGGTGTGGCTCTCCTCCCGTGATCTCCCCCTCCAAACCGAGTCACGTAAGCTCTCTCCTCGCTTTATTGGGCCGTTCCCCATCATTAAAGTCATCAACCCCACCGCGGTCAAACTAAAGCTACCGGACTCTCTCAACATTCATCCCACGTTCAATGTATCCCTTATCAAACTGACCTCAGCTCTCTGACCGTACCCACTCCGCCCCCTCAGATCATCACCTTCTCGGCCACCCTGCCTTCACTGTGTCCAGTACATTGGATGTCAGGCCCCGAGGATGGGGTTTTTAATATCTAGTGGACTGGGAGGGATATGGCCCGGAGGAACGTTCATGGATTTCGCATAAACTGATTCTGGACGACTTGTTATTGCGCGATTTTTATTTGAAGCACCCGGATAAGCCTGGAAGAATGCCAGGAGGCGTCCTTGAGGGGGAGGTACTGTGGTGATTGCATTCACGGGTACATTGGTGTCACTATGTTTTCTTGCATGGTGTCTCTTTTGTGTTTGTTTTCTCCAAAGTTGGGGCGGTTTCCGACGGCTTGGGGCTCCACCCACACCTACAAACCTATTCCGGATCTCGGGCAATCACCACCGGCATTTAAGCACTGTTGAGAGGCTCCTCCTTTCTCGCAGCTTACGCGGTATCTCGGCCAGTTCGCTAGTAAACGTTTGTGACTACTCGAGTTTGAGTTGTTGTCAGT
>JAOUQZ010000027.1:15650752-15665600 GCA_028564935.1 Neosilurus hyrtlii
ATATATTTATATATATATATATATATATATATATATATGTGTGTGTGTGTGTGTGTGTGTGTGTGTGTGTGTGTGTGGTCGGGCTTCTGGCAATGGAGCCTGGCCGGCCCCAGCCAGAAGAGGAGACATGGGTCACTCCCAGACAGGGGACTCCCATAGACCCACCACCTGTGGGAGGGGCAATAGGGGTCGGGTGCAATGTGAGCCGGGTAGCAGCCGAATGCGTGGGTTCTGCCGGACTGATCCTCGGCTACTGACTCTGGCTCTTGGGAAATGGAATGTCACCTGTGTGAGCCTGTGTGTGAGCATCCTTGTTGATCCCCATCTCGGTGTCCACATATATGGGTTTTCCCCAGTTGACAAAAGGGTAGCCTCCCTCCGCCTCTAGATGGGGGGATGGGTCCTGACTGTTGTTTGTGCTTATGCACCAAATGACAGTTTAGAGTACCCACCCTTTTTGGAGTCCCTAGGGGGTGTGCTAGAGGGTGCCCCCCCTGAGGACTCCCTCATCATCCTGCGAGACCTCAACACTCATGTGGGCAATGACAGAGTGACCTGGAAGGGTGTGATTGGTAGGTACATCCTCTCTGATCTGAACCCGAATGGTGTTTTGTTGTTGGATTTCTGTGCTCATCACGGTTTGTTTGTCACAAAAACCATGTTAGAATATAAGGGTGTTAATAAGTGCAGACACCCTTGGCTGCAGTTTGATGATCGATTTTGTAGTCATAGCATCAAATTTGTGGCCGCATGTTCTGGACACTCGGGTGAAGAGAGGAGTTGATCTGTCAAGCTCACCTCCAGCACAGCTACAACCACATTCCATGATGACTGGGGACATAGAGTCAGAATGGGCATCAATCAGTGCCTGTCGTGGGAGCGAACCAGAAGGTGGACACCTGTGGTGAGGGGGGCATCAAGCTGAGGAAGGAGGCCTATGTGGTCCTTTTGGCCTGTGGGACTCCTTAGGCACGGGACGGGTACCGACAGGCCAAACATGCTGCTGCCCGGACTGTTGCTGATGCCAAATCTCGGATGTGGAAGGAGTTCAGTGAGGGACTGGAAAAATACCATCAGTTGGCCTTGAAAAGGTTCTGGACCAAAACAAACGCTATTTACAGTGGAATGGGGAACTGTTCACCTTGACTGGGAATGTTGTTGGCAGGGTGGAAGGATTACTTCGAGGACCTCTTCAATCCCACCAACACACCCTCTGTGGAAGAGAAGGAGCCTGGGGTTTTGGGAGGGGGTGTGCCCATCACTGTGGCAGAGGTTGCTGAGGTAGTGAAAAATCTCCTCTGTGGCCAGGCTCCATGGCTGGACAAGATCTGCCCTGAATACCTCAGGGCTCTGGATGTTGTAGGACTGTCTTGGTTGACAAATCTCTGCAACATCGCGTGGTCATCAGGGGATTGGCAAACATAAACATCATATGGACTGGCAAACTGGGGTGGTAGTTCCCCTTTTTAAAAAGGGGGACCAGAGGGTGTGTTTCAACTATCATGGAATCACATTTCTCAGCCTACCCGGGAAGGTCTATTCAGGAGTACTGGAGAGGAGGATCCAACCGTGAGGAACAATGTGGTTTTTGTCCTGGCCATAGCACTCTTGACCAGCTCTACACATTCTACAGGATTCTGGAGGTGGCATAAGAGTTTGCCCAACCTGTCCACATGTGCTTTTTGGACTTGGAGAAGGCTTTGGACAATGTCCCTCGGGCTATCTTATGGGGTATTCTCCAGGAATATGGTATACTGGACCTGTTGCTATGGGCCATTCAGTCTCTGTCTTGAGCCAGAGCTTGGTTCACATTGGTAATAACATGTTGAATTCGTTTCCAGTGTGGGTTGGACTCTGCCAAGGCTGTCCTTTGTCACCTGTTCTGTTCATAATATTCAAGGATAGAATTTCTAGGCACAGCCAAGGTGTTGAGGGGTTCTGGTTTAGTGGCTATAGGATCTCCTCTCTGCTTTTTGCAGATGAAGTTGTCCTTTTGGCCTCATCAAGCCAGAACCTTCAGCTCTCATTGGAGAGATTCACAGCTGAGTATGAAGCAGCCAGAATGAGGACCAGCATCTCCAATTCGGAGACCATGGTTCACAGCCGGAAAAAGGTGGAATGCACCCTCCGGGCCTGGAATGAGGTCTGCCCCAAGTGAAGGAGTTCAAGTATCTCAGGGTCTTGTTCACGAGTGAAGGAACAATGAAGCAGGAGATCAACACGCAGATTGGTGTAGCCTTTGCTGTAAAGAGGAGCTTGTACCGATCTGTCGTGGTGATGAGGGAGCTTAGCCAGAAGGCAAAGCTCTCAATTTACCAGTCGATTTACCTTCCTACCCTTACCTATGGTCACAAACTTTTTGTAGTGACCAAAAGAACAAGATCGCATATACAAGCGGCTGAAATAAGCTTCCTACACAGAGTGGCAGGCTAGAGGTAGGATGAGAAGTTCTGTCATCCAGGAGGAGCTCAGAGTAGAACCACTGTTCCCCTGCATCGAGAGGAGCCAGTTAAGGTGGTTTGGGCATCTAATTAGAATGCCTGAATGTTTCACTGGTGTGGTGTTTCAAGCATGTCCAACTGAGAAGAGACCCCGGGGTCGACCCAGAACATGCTGGAGGGACTATGTCTCTTGGCTGACCTGGGAACACCTCAGTGTCGCAGGAAGGTTATCTTTAGATAGAGCTAAAGATATATTACAAAAATAAGTGTCTGATTTAGGATGACCAATTGAAACACAGTTCGCAGTGCACAGTTTTGCCAATAATGAAAAGATATTCACAAACAAATGAAGAAAACCTTTCTAATTTGAGATCTGGAACAATGCTACTTGGATAAATTAAACCTCAGTGTATCATTCTGTTCTGCTATCATAATTAAGGCCAATCTATTTAAAAACACACAAAAGGGCACCCGTTTATACCAAAATATCATGCAACTTTACCTCAGGAATGACAACGAGTCCAAACATGAGACCAAAGAGAACAAGGTTGAGGCCATACATCCACCTAAGGAAGATGAAGTAGGAGGCTACAGATGACCCAAAATGACCTTAGAAAAAGTAGATCAAGTCAGAAATCTGTAACAAACAAGAAACTTAAACCAAGGCAGGAAATTGGATTGAATAAATCAGTTGGATATAAATATAGAGACTCAACCAACTTTCTACTTCCTTAATTTTCCTCTCCCATGGAATCATCGCCGTTTTGAAGTTTTCAAAGTCACGATTGAACTTGATCAATTTCTGAAAATAAATAAATAAATAAATAGAAATTAAGAAAACCTCACACTGCATTTAAACAGCATGTTTTTTGCTAAAGAAGATTCTGTACCTTGGTCATCATCACTTTGAAAGCGTACAGCTTTCGGCCTTTTCCTTTACCCAAAGCACCTTCAAACTTTTCTACAAATTCTTGTGCCTCCCTGAAACCATTTAGACAGACAAACAAGATATTTTATCTTCATTTAGTTAAAAATAAACACATTTTGTATTCAATATATATCTTTGTAAAAAGTAAAAAAATACAAATAAAAAAAAAATACCTCAGCAATCCTTGCTTTTTTGTTATTATTATTATGGATTCTTTGATTTGCTGTTAAGGTCACTTAGGTAAAACTACATACAAGTGGAGCAGGGTTTTTCCTTCTACAGTCTTTGCTCCTTCTGATATTTCTTATTTTTGTTTATTTGTAATACTTAATTGTATGACATTTAAATGTTTAAACACACAAAATACCTACCCACTGAGTTTTGACTGATGGTATACTTAATCTATGTCTTAGTGAACCTGTATCAGAATATATTCACTGATAGTGACTTTAAAAGCACGTCTGTAAGTCGCTCTGGATAAGGGAGTCTGCCAAGTGCTATAAATGTAAATGGTCTGGTTATTTACCTAAAGACAAAATCTCACTAACACTGTCACTATCACCCATACAAAACAACTGCAAACAAACACTTCTAGTACCATGAGATCAATCTTTAACATCACTGTGGAGAAATTATGGCCCACCCTTTTGTTGACTATGAACCTTTTTAAAGTCCTGCCACAACATTTCACTGGGATTCAGGTGAAGATTTTAACAAGGCCACACCAAGATGTTAATCATAACACTATTTTCGCCAATTCAGCGGGGGCCTTGCTCTTATGGTACAGATTGTTGACCTGATACATAAACCAATTGTGATTAAGGTTCAGGTCATGGCCCGGATGACAGTCTCTGTCAATATTTTATGGCAAACTAAATTCATGCTTCCCTCAATCATAGCAAGCCTCTCATGCCCTGAAGCAGCAAAGCACCCCCACACCATCGCACCACCTCCATGTTTGGTTGTGGACATGCCCACAGTCAAACATGGTGGTTGTGTGATTACTGAATTGCTGTATTAGTTTTACACCCAATATATCAGGAAACATGTTGTCCAAACTATTCCACTTTTGATTCCTCACTCATTTCTATTTTTTTTTGTATAGCATTTTCCCCAGCGTCTTTTTAATGGTGGTATCATGAGTACTGATGGAGAGGTGCATAAGACACAAACCCACAGCCTGTCAGCAGGTCTCTCTCTCTCTCTCTTTCTCTCTCTCTCTCTCTTTCTCTCTCCCTCACTTTGTCTCTCTCAGAAGAATCGGCTATCTGGTGAACACACATATGTAATCACCGGTAATTAGATGCAGGTCATCCAAATGTTACCTGCTGATTCTACCTGATTCCTGATTCCTCATTCTACAGTCATGTCACTGCCACACTCAGGTCTCTGAAATTCCTTTGGTTGAGGCATAGTGTGCTGTTTTCTTAGACTTTTTAGGCAACTTCACATTTCTGAAAGGGTTGTATTCAAGTGATGTCCAAATTCAACAGGGCTGGCAGTAAATGGTCTTGGGGATGACTACTATAAATTAACCCTTTATCAATTAAATTTATTCTCAGTGACTAAAGAAGCAGTGTGTTACATGTGTGATATAGGTGTTGGAGAGTTTTTGTCTTTCAGTAAATCACAAAAATCATTGAACACTGCTTTGTAAAGACTACTTTTGTTTGTAGATCAGAAGTGTTATAAATAAACAAAAATAAAGGAAATAAAAAAAAGACTTTTTCACCACATTGTATTACTTCATTAAAACCATTAGAATAATGTCCAGACCTTTCATACAGCATCATTACATGCAGTCAGTGGCCCAATTTATCATCTCTGTAGAGTAAACACACATGCTGACACGTGTTCATGAATATCACATTCCACCTGCTGCTAGTTTCCAATGTAACCGAATACACTGGCCAATTAATTACCTTCCAGACTGATGATATGCAGGGATCATGACAAGACACATTAAACACACAACAAAAGAAATACGATATCTTTAGCACTCAAGCAGAGACACTCGTAAGCCTTTAATAACAATTAATTCATTCATTCTTTTTCCAAACCACTTAATCATACTAAGGTCGCGGGAAGGCTAGAGCCCATCTCAGCTGACTTTGGGTGAAGGTGAAGGTGAAGTATCCCCTAAATAGCTCACCAGTCTGTCACATGGCCAACATGCACACACTTAATGGCTATATGAAACAGTCAGTTATCCTAATGTGCATTTCTTTGAACTGTGGGAAGAAACTGGAATACTTGGATGAAACCTAGGTTTCCTCCCACAGGCCAAAGAAATGCACATTAGGCACATTGGCTGAATCAAATTGCTTCTAGGTGTGAGTGTGAGTGGTTGTGGGTATGTTGGCCATGTGATGGATTGGGGAGCAGTTCAGGGTGTACCCTGTCTTCACCCTGAGTCGGCTGAGATAGGCTTCAGCCTCTCCGCGGCACTCAGAGAGCACAAACCTCCACCAAGCCCAGTAATCACCCACATGAACCAAAATGTGAAAAATCCTCCTATCTAACAATGTTTAAAAAATTGTTGGAAAAATGCTCAGATCCAGAATGTGATCTGAATCATCTACTAAATGTAATGGAGTCTTCCTTGTCCAAAGCCCCACCACTGTCATAATTCCCTGTGAACAAATACACAAACCTAAACAAAAACACAACCTCCTTGGCGGAAGTAAATTGTTTGATGTCAGTTTGAATGCCATTACCAAGTCTGCAAATTTACTGGCCATCCAGTTAGTCAACAATTTGCAGACATTTCAGCCTGATCTAGACAGATCATTATCCTGTCAGTCAACCTACAGTACCTTTCTGAAATGAATTGCAAAAGCTAATCATGATGTCCATCACCTAGCCAGATTGGATGATCACCAGGAATTCCTTCAAGGTGCCAGATCAATTAAAAGATTTCCTTGCCACATTGCCACCTTCTTTTATAGTGAAATAAAAACCCCTGTCCAGGTGCCAACACAAGCTATCAATGTTCTCTTGGACACTGTTTGGTTCTACTACCTCTGAACTTTAGTCTAAACTCTCTGTCTCACGATTGCCTGGGGCAGACTGAGGTAAAGGTTCATCACAAGGACAGAGTGCAAAGGATTCACAAGCATTTTTTTCAAACTTGTATAGAGAGATTTGGTTTCTGTTCTTTTAAGAAATTGGTGAAATCTTGAGGGGGGCGGCACAGTGGCATGGACACAGGCTACACATTAGGCTACACATTAGGCTAATTGTCTGTTCCAAATTGCCCCTAGGTGTGAGTGTGCGTGTTGGCACAACAATTGAGCTGTTCAGGGTGTATCCTGCCTTTGCCTAGAGTTAACTAATATAGGCTCCAGCCACCTTTGGACCCTAGTAAAATTTATTTGTTTATTCATTCATTCATTAATTTATTCATTCATTCATTCATTCATTCATTTGCCTAACTGTTTACTTCTGCTCGGGTTGCGAGGTGGACATGCAAACTACTGTGCCACCATGTCGCCCGGTAGAATTAAGCTGTAAATCTGTAAAATATGCCTGCATGAAACTCATCACACAACGACTGCATTGATACAATGTGGCAAAAATTCTGTTAAATTCATGGACGTTTGCAGTTGAAGGTGCAAAAGTGAAATGTGAAACTCCAGGAACACAACGTAATTATACCCACACATTATTTTACATGCTCAGCAATAGTGATGCTGTGCTAGACCCTAAACATCCAATTAAAACTTGACCATCCAACAACTGCTAATTAAGCATGCAATAAGCCATTTACTGAACCAAAACTAGCTTAAGTTACTTCAAAACTCCGAGTCTTCTCTTCATCCGCCATGGTTTGTTTCGGAGTGTGGCAATAATTTTTTTCTTTTCTTCAACCTCCTCCTTTAGCCGAGCCATTTCTCCTTCTGATAGAGACTCGACATCTGACTCAGCAGAAGATGAGCTACCAGAAAGAGACATCAGATATCACACTATGATTCTCTTAAAGTAGTTGTAATGTGCAGACAACAAATCTCACACTGCTTACTTATGGACTGTATTTTTAATCACCATTTCATTGTCACTATAATATCTGTTATCAACTCTGTATGGTTTGTTATTGAATTCTATTTTTATTCACCTATTTTTAGTTAACAAGCTAATTTTTTTCTTCTTTAACTTAATTGTAAATCCTAGATATGTGTTTTGTTCCATTTCCAGTAATTTAGGAACTTGCAATATCCTAGTTTTCAAACTGACACATTGACTGTAAAAAGTATTACCAGGATGGCTTTTTTACCTTTCTATTCTGAAGAAATTGGTCTGAAATTCCTCTGCCATGTTATCAAATCTGGAGGCAAAGTCCTGTACCTCTTCACATTTGGTAGGCCTGCCCCTCTTCCCAATTCCAAGGTGCAGGATGTCGTAGAGGCTCTTAGTCAATGAATTCCCCAGTGTATTCATGCTTTCTTATAGTATAATAAAATAACTTTTTAAAGTTAAAAAGTCAGCTCTTCTAGTCATTCTAGATTAATTCTAGAAAAGCAACACAATTTATAATGAGACTTTTTGATGGTAAGAGCATTTTTTTTAAGAACAAGTTTTTTCCCCACCAAATATGACTTTATCAGCCTGTTCCAAGACACAGGCCTGCAATCACTGCAGTCTCTTGTTGCCGGTGGTGAGGGAAGATGTCATCCTTAAACATTATATGTGTAAGGTTTGTTTAAATGTTAAAATTATTTTTTAAATTCATTTTTCTATTTAAAGCTACTTTGTGACAACGTCAATTGTAAAAAATGCTATACAAATAAAACTGAATTGAATTGAATTGAATTATAAGCCAAATATCAATGCACCAACTGGCCGATGCTTTCTTTTGTATCCCATCTGCTTAATGTTAACATGAGGCTGTGCTAACTGTATCTGGGTGGTTGTTCTGTTCATTTTCGACTCGTTGCAAGAAAAGAAACAACATTTGAAATCAGTTGGAAATGTAAATTTTTTAATGTTTAAGAATTAGTTTGCAGCGATGGCCTGGCGAGCTGTCCAGGGTGTACTCTGCCCTCGCCCTGAGTCGGCTGAGATGGGCGCCAGCCTCCCCGCGACCCTAATTAGGAATAAGCGGTTCAGAAAATGACATGACATGACAAGAATTAGTTTGTTTGTTTGCCTGTTTGTTTATTTGGTTATTTATTTGATTGTTTGTTTATGTATTAATTTATTTATTAATCAATCAATCAATTAGTAAATCAATTATTTATCAATGAATTAATTAATTAATTAATTGCCACCAAAGGTGACTTTATTGGCCTGCTCCATGGAACAGGCCTCAAGAACAAAGGTGTCTTATGTGGCTAGGGGGCAAGACTCTCTTTTAACCTAAATGGTTACCACACAAAAACACAATAAAAACTAACTAAAATGAGAGTTTTATGGTTTATTCTTCCATTTTAAAGTGTGATGGTGAGTAAGGGTCCATTATTTTGATTCCACTCAGAATAACTTTTTTATCTTGGGATATCATAAAAATCAGATTGCATGGTTTCTTTGTAGTTTATATTAATTAGCTATACACTAAATTGATAGTTAGATATGTCATGTCATGTCATTTTCTGAACCGCTTAATCCTAATTAGGATCACGGGGAGGCTGGTGCCCATCTCAGCCAACTCTGAGCAAGGGCAGAGTACACAGCCCAGACAGCTTGCCAGGCCATCGCAGGGCAGAAAACACGCTGACGGCTATGCAGTCTACTCTTGACGACAATCAGCAATGGTTCTTTTACATGCCTCTCACCACAGACAGTGAGAGACATGGCCAGCCTTTGATAACCCAGTTAGCTGCACTGGGGGGACAGCAGTGAGAACCCGTTGATAGTGGGGCTTGAACCCCTGACCTTGGGATCAGTAATCCAGCACCTTACCACCAGGCCACCACTGCCCTATAGTTAGATATGTGGAGTGTCATGTTTTAGAGAGTATATGTCTGTGTTTTCTCCAGTCGACGGACCGGTATAGTAGAACTAGGCCAGTGTAAAGAGAGAATTTACAAAAATCTTATTTGACCTTGTTTATGTGCACTAGAAGAAAATGTATGCAGCCAAAACTTTTCCCCATGTATGTGTTATATTCTCACATTCCATAATTCCTTGTAATGTTTATAAATTGTGTTTATAAACTGTTATGATAAAATGTTTGTTATAATAAAATGTTTACAGTTAATTTAAAGTCCGTACCCACTGCTATCTCCTTTTTTCTTTTTCTCATCCCCTTTTTCCTTCCTGTTTATGTCAACTCCTTTTCCAGTCTTCCCTTTATTGTTCACATCTTCTTTTTCCTTCTTGGTAACTACTTTTCCTTTCCTTTCGCTCCCTTTGTGTTCTTCACTGTCCACATCAGAGTCCTGAGCTCTGGCATTGGTCCTCTTTCTGTTGTTTGCTTTCCTCCTAGCGCTGGGTTTCTCACTTGCTTTCTCATCAGAATTGTCATTTTTCTTCCTTCTGCCTTTTCTTTGACGAGGAGCTTCATCTTCGTCATCTTCATCACTGTCTGCTTGTTTTGCTTTCATTCTATGAGCAGCAGGTCTCGGTGTTCTTGCACTTCGTGGTCTTCTTTTGGTGTCCTCTGGAGAACAGGTGAGATATCACACTGTACTGTTTTATACTGGAAAGTGAATACTACAGTGTATATACTGAACATTTCATACTGCACACCAGCAAAAATGCCTTCATTTACTCATGTGAAGACATCAACATAAAAAATGCTTTTTGGCTAAGAAGACTAGGTTAAATTTATATAAGTTTCCTTTATTTTTGTTTTCAGCACAGTAAACTATATGTTACACATATTATAGAGCCATTTTTAATGTGGGGTGACACAACGGCATAGTGCTTAGAACGTTCACCTCAAAGCAAGAAGGTCCTGTGTTCGGGTCCCAAGCTCAGTGGTGTGTGGTGTTTACTTGTTCTACCCAAGCTTGTGTGTGTTTCTTTTGGGTACTCCAGTTTCCTCCCACATTTAAAAGACATACATATTGTCCTTATGTGAGTGTGAATGGTTGTGTGTGTTGGTCCCATAGTCGGCCAAGATAGGCTCCATCCTCCCCACAACCCTAGAATGATTAAGCAATTCAGAAAATGAGTGAATAAGAAATGACAGGAGTTGTCACTGTTGTATCACTAAAACTAAAAATGTCTTTAAAATACAAAACTCAGTCATCATTCACTCATTTGTTGAACCGCTTAATCCTACAAGGGTTGCAGGGAGGCTGGAGCCTATCTCACCCAACATTGGGCAAAGGCAACCATGAATAGCGTGCCAGACCATCACAGGGCAACGCACACACAATCATTCACACTCAGAATTTGGGGCAATCTGAAACAGTCAGTTAGACTAATCTGGACTGTGGGAGGAAACTTTACTACGCAGAGGAAACCTATGCAAGCACAGGGAGAACATGTAAGCTCCACACAGAACCACCCTCGCCAGGCTCAAACCCAGGACCTTCTTGCTATGAAGCAGATGTGTGGACCACTTCACCACTGTGCCACCCTTAAAATACAAAACTGTTTCCAAAAAAAAGTTATTTATTTAAATCTAAATTTAAAGTCTAAGTTTTACATTAGAGTGACTCACATCATATAACCAGCAAAAATTACTTTTAAAATATCAAACATAATCATTCAGATTTTCTTTTCACATACACCAGAAAAGAGAAAAAATATTTTTATGTGTTAAATTATTCATTCCCAGTTAGCTGCACTGGGGGGACAGCAATGAGAACCCGTTGATAGTGGGACTTGAACCCCCGATCATCGGATCAGTAAGCCACCACCCTACCACCGGGCCACCACTGCCCCATTATGTTATGTTTTTTATGATAAATGATTTTTGTCTGAAACATTTCTTATAAATAAAAAATACATTATAAAAATACATTCATACCCCGCGACCCTAATTAGGAATAAGCGGTTCAGAAAATGAATGAATGAATACATTCAGACAAGTGATATTAAAACTATTGACAGTTTTTACTGAAGGTCAGACTCTGACAGTAATAACAAAGAAAACATGATCATTAGATTAAAAAAAGTGAAAAAATTATAAAAAAAAAATTCAATTGTAAATATTTTAAAGTTTTTACTTTTCATTTAATTTGTCAATAATATATTAAAATAACATATATAGTAAATTATATATAAACATGCAACGCCTAAATTGCTGTACCACTCAGCAACATGTGTAATGTGAATAAAATCCTTATTTAAAGGAGAGAGAGACAGAGAGAGGGAGAGAATAACAGAGAGAGACAGACAGAGAGAGAGAGAGAGAGAGAGAGAGAGAGCAAGAGATCTAAGTTCTGAAAGTCATTTAAATGTTCAATCCATCCCATGACTTACCATCACTGTCTGACTCTGCATCTATATCAATTCCAACTATAACACACAAACACAAGCAAAAATAAATCCTGTGGATTTATTGAATCCTGTTCAGATCTACAGAATGTTTATAGTATGCTGTTAAATCATGTATGTTTTCTTAAAGGTGATTACAAAATAAGGAAATATATTTTATTAATCCGTCATCTCACCATCATCCAATGTTGCAGCAATGCCAGTTTTTGGGCGAGGCATGTCCACTGTCTCTGCATGTAATTTCAGGATTTGTCCCTCGTACCCCACAGCTTTCTGCTAGTGAAGGCATGTGACACAGCGGATACAGCTGAGTGGCACTGAGTGCTCATTGTGTGTCAGATGCATCCCTCTAAAGCCTGGGCATCAGATGTCCCCTTTGGATACGACAAATGATCTCACTCCGGAAATTGGCATCAAAAAGCTTAGTGGCCAGAGGAGAAATCTCAAGAGGAGGGTAGACAAAAGACAGCGTAAAATAATCTGCTCCTCACCTGCATGCAACCACATCTTCAGTTAATGAGCACATGGACTTCAGGGCTGATCAACAATCCAGCTTGTTCTGACCAGTTACCAAAACTCTTTAGCATCTTCCAGAATATTGTATACACTGGTAAAGAAATACTTGGGACCAAAATTGCATTAGAAACAGTCATTTAGAAAGTTATTTTAAGATATTTTAAGGATTAATGTAATAAAATCTACTAAAAATAGTAATAATATAGGATAGAATAAATACACACCAACATACATTCATTCATTTACTGAACCACTTAATCCTACTACAATTGTGGAAGGGTGGAGCCTGTCTCAGCTGACTCTGGCCGAAGGCGGGGTAGACCCTGAATAGTTCACCAGTCCCTCACAGGTTAGCACACACATCTATTCATACTCACACCTCGGGGCAATTTGGAAGATTCATTTAGCCTAATGTACATGTCTTTAGAATGTGCGAGGAAACTGGAGTACCCGGAGAAAACCCACCCAAGCACGGGGAGAACATGCAAACTCCACATAGAAACACCCTCATTAAGTCTGGGACTCCAACCCTGAACCTTCTTGAAGTAAGGCGGACCTGGTAACCACTACACCACAGTGCCGCCCACACCAACAGTGGAGAAAAGCAAATCAGTCAAACCATATCGCAAAGGTTTAAAAAAGTCAGAAGAGAGCATTTGAAATGCATTAATGGTACAACACTGCAAAGATTCACTATTTAATATCCAGCAAAAAATGTTTGGATCTTGTTTTGGGAATAAATATATACTTGTGAGAAAAGAATGTGTAAAATAATTCATATTGTTTATTATTTATTATATTGTTAATATTTGCCTTTAATTTCTTGGTTTGTTTATCCTAAAGTTAGCTGTTTATCACACAGTTTAGGTTTAGTTAGTCTGGTTTTAAGACCATTTTATTCAAATTAAGAAAGAAACAGTAAAAAAATTATTTGGTTTATGAGCTTGTTTGAGTTAATCTAGCTTGGAATGAATGTTTCACTTTTAATTTTTGAATATTTCTCACTTTTCTAAGTTAGATTTATTTATTCATTTATTTATTTTAAGAAATCTTACCAAGTGTAAATATCTTATGGTACTGGCAGATAATTTCCTTTTTTCTTCTCAAATCAAGCATTTATTTTTTAGATTTAGGTCATTTTTGCATTGAAAAAAATTAAGCTAAAACAACCTTTTTAAAAGTATCTTAAATTAGTCGAACACGTCAGCTTATGTGGACATAGCTTGGCCCGATAAATAATTCAGGTAGCAATTGGACACTGAGGCACAACCTGTACAGCCATTCAAACTTCTCCTTACCAGAATTATGGCTAAATAATACCTTCCTGTGCCCTGAATAAAGAGAAAATCAATTGGTCAGTATTAACAGTACAGTGCTTGTATATACAGTCTATTCTTCAGTGTATGTATACTGTATGTTGGTGAATAGATGCTTAAGTACCTAAATTCCACCAAATTAAACATGATGTTGATAAAGCAACATGGCAGACTTCCTGGAATGGCACGTCTCCACATAATGCTCAAGAGGACATGTTACAGTCCTAACGGGGCGTGTCCAGTCTGTCTAGAGCAGTCTGTGGGGATGTTTGCCAGGTTTCAAGTTTCAAATTTGAGACACCTAAGATGGAAGGACTACAGTCAGGTGGGAGGGGTGAGATCAGAATTTTAACATCTTCCATTGGAATTGCTGATCCTCCAAACAGTTTGTTGTACTATATTGTGTACAAACTGGTCTAATATGGGTGATGTATTTATTCATAATCAGGAAACATGCAAAAGAGAAGAACAATACTCTCTCAGAGTACCAGAACCTTAACAGCGCCCCCCAGACTACTCAGGATGATAACTGTCCTTCAGCAGTATCAGCAAGGGGTCCATTGATTTCTTTTATCAATCTAGCTCTTCATCTTTCAAAACAGGAAAGTCTCTTCTGTCTTTAATGTAATTGTGAATGTTTTGTACTCTTATATGTTATATTCAAGTGTGTGTGTGTATATATATATATATATTTATTATTGTTATTATATTCCTTTTTTTTCACGAAGAAGATAGAAATAACAAGAGTGTATTTTGATGTACAAAGAAGAATACAATGTATGCAGTTTTTATTAAGTTTGGGTTTAATTTACCTTTCAAGAATCCTTTTAAAAAGTCCTGCCTACAGACGAATTTTCATGAACATAAAAAAAAAAACAAACAAACAAAACAACGCAGGTAAAACATAAACTTCTTATCAGAGGTAACAAGGGTTTCTTCAGTGTTGGAAAATATACTGGAAGATTCATAAAACATCAAAACCAGGTCTAGACAAATTTTCAGACTACTGGATATTTATTATTGCCACTTTCTAAGTGTTTACATGCCTAATATCAGTATAATTGAAGAAGGTAAGTAGCACCAAGGTTTTTAAGCTGGCTTCACACTGGCACGGTCCTGACAGCCGTTCTGCTCAGCTTAAAAAAATAAGCTTTTTGTCAAAAAAAATTAAAAATAAAAAACGATAAGGCATTTTATTCGGAATCAGAACCCCAAATTCCCTAGTCGTCCCCCGGAAACACTGACTGACTCGTTATTGG
>JAOUQZ010000027.1:15668033-15682340 GCA_028564935.1 Neosilurus hyrtlii
CATACACACACACACACACACACACACACACACACACATACATACACACACACACAAAAAAGTTAATTTAAGCATCTGTCATAAGTCATAATAAATAAACAGTTGCATATAGGTTCAGAATTTTGAAAATAGGCTACAAAAGGAAAACAGACAGCTTTTATTCTGTACATTTTTATTTACAATACTATATTCTGCATTGTATGGCAAGTAAAATGATTAAATGCTTTTTTATAAATATGAAAAGGTTTTATTTTGTACAAATTTGCATATAAATAAATGACTGAAATTAAAACTGAAAACAGATACATATGGTTTCATCTCACACGCTCATGGAAAGTTGAGCTTGATCTGGATGCCATCACTCACACTAACATTTAAGAAAATAATGATTCTTTTGTTGAGCTTCCAACATCCACACATAACTAACTGCCTCAGGAAGGATTGTCTGTCTCTCACACACACACAAAAAAAGTCTAAATATCTGCATGTAAATCTTTAAAAGGGCAACACACACAGCCCCATAATATTTGTTATAGTAATGACGCATGGCTGGAGCTTGTGGTTTCTAAAAGAAGCAGAACGACAACACTAACGCCTTCAGATCGGCATCCACCAGTGGTAGCATGTTCACATTATAAAATTATGGGGAAAGAAGATGAATGATTGATGACTGATTGGGAAGCTGGGACGGAAAGGCGATCTGGTTGACCTTTATTGAACAGGCGTGCATAAAAAAATCAAGAAATAAAAGACCGTAGAAAATTATCTAATAATCCTGACTGCAGGAAAAAAAAATCTGAGAACATCCTGCTCACTACACTGAACCTCATTTTGACAAACCATGCAGTTTCTAGGAAAGTGATGATCCAATACTTAGTATCAATATCAACCTGATATATTAACGATGCTAGATCAGTATACTGAAATGATGCCATGAACACAACACAACATCAGCTCTCTTCATGATGCATTTTTAGGGGTATTACTTCCACCCAAATGAAAGAGCAAGGAAGACTTGGAACTAAACAGAAAAAAAATTATTAATGGTTCCCTGAAACAGTGCCGTGATCTACAAAACCAAAACTACACAATGGCAAAGAGCTGGCACTGCAGGCAAGAGCAAGGAGAGTTAAATAATAATAATAATAATAATACCTTAAACCAAACAGTAATTAATGCACAGGTATCACACGACACAGCTGTTTTGCCCCGGCTTCCTTCTCATAACAGAAAAAATACAAGTCTGTTCATCTGTCTTAGCTATTCTTTCTTTTTATCTTTATAGTATTTTAAGCAGCTGCTTTATATTCTCTGGATCTTGTCAGCCACGACCACAGGGTTTTCTAAACGGATTTTAGCGGCCGCTTCAGCTTTGTAGTCATATGTGCAGTTGTGCTTGTCTGAGTACCGATGGATGCCGCAGAACAGCTGGCCACACCTACAGTCAAAACCTGCAACACATACGCACTGACAGTTTTATTTATTTATTTTTTTTGTTTGGCGGATTTCTATTATGTAAACACAAGACAGGAGACATGAAAAAATCATTAATGTATTTTATTTCTTCTTTAACAACACAACAGAACAAGAATACAATAAAGGGTAAATATAAATATTTTTATTTTGTCCTTTGTTGTATTCTTAAGGAACCCTGAAGCAGTGGATTGTAATTGTAAAAGGATGTAATAATTTGAATACAGTAGTCGGTCCTGAGCTCATGGTGTACATTTCATCCTCTGTATATTCTGCTGAAACTCCTGCTTTAAACAGTCCAATGACACAAACTGTCCCAATGTTTTCAATAACACTCAAAAAGGAGAGGTTGCCCTAAAAATACTTTCATACACCTCCCCTTTCACCTCGCCTCTGAGGGGATTAAAGGTGACCAGACCCCCAGGTAGATTTTGATGCTGCTGCTATCAGTTCAGAAAGTAGAATGCTTGGATGTAAAATCAAATCTGAAGTCTTGCCTTTCAAAAATAAATCAAAAAAATCCTGTAATGACCAGCACTTTCACACATGTCAATAGTATCACTTCCAATAATCTTGGGCACTGGACATTAATATGCGCATGAACGGTGTTAATCTCTGAATTCAAAATAGCGGCTGGGTGCTTCCAACGGGTAAGTACGCATGCACAGATGTACACGATGTAGTTAAACTAGCTGTCGTAAGAGGGTAATGAAAGGTCTGGCTTGTACAAAAAGTTCCAGTTTTAAAAGTCATTGCTCCCTTGTTAATTTAAGAGCGGTGAGAATAATTAAAAAAAATAATAATTAAAATTGGAAATATTAACATCGGCAGCTCCACGAAACAAGAAATTAGGGCAAAAAAAGCATAGCCTTATCATTATAATTGATATTTCCTAGTTTATACGTGTTACTCAGGAATGTATTATACAGAACTGGAAATAGGAATAACACCTACTTTCTTTTCATGGACAATATTTATATCTAGAGATGAAACCCATCCAGTATCTGATCTCCAGAATCAGTATTGCACATTTACCAACAAAATGGTGGATTATACATTGAAGAAAACTTGTAAGAAATTATTGTGAGAAGAAATAACTCCTGGAATTGGGTGATTTCTGGTGCTGGAAATGTTTACACAAACAAATGTGATTGGCGTGTCTTTTGTTGACGTCTTCCCATAAACAGTAGGGGGGTAAAACAAAACACCATTATCTGAAAGTCAGGCCGTTATACTGTTATGCTTAATTCGGGGGATGGGGACGGGACAGAATGCTCACCTGTAAGGCCGACTCTCTTGCGGCAGATAAAGCAGCGCTTCTTTTTGGATTTGCTTGAATCTAGACTCTTGGCCACATCACTTAGTTGCGAGCAGGAGAAAGTGAGCTGGCTAACGACTGTGGAAGCAGAACAAACAATTACAAACAGGTTTTTTTCAGCCTGTGTGTGTTAGATATGTTGAGAAGTGAATATTGAGAAGAGGGTTTTGAAATAAGGGGGCTAAAATTTTATGGGGGGGGGGGGGGGGGGGGGGGGGGGGTAGCGGCATCAAAAACACACATCCATACAAAAGGGGGTGGAAAAGATGTGTGTGTGTGTGTGAGTGAAAGAGAGAGAGCAGAAAGATAAGGAAGTACTGTGCTAGCCTGAACTAATATAGACTCGGTCAGAAATAATAATAATAATTAATTTTATTTATAATGCACTTTACATTTGAAGCAAATATCACAGTGCTACACTGCTGTAAGAATAAAACACAAGTTAAACAAGCTAAAGAGCAGTTTAAAGCAGATTAAAACTAACAAACAAAGCAATCACAGTAGGTAGGCCTTTTTGAACAGGACTGTCATCAGCTGTCTTTTAAAGCAGTTCACAGTATGTGGCGCCCTCAGGTGCTCTGGCTGGGCGTTCCAGAGCCGAGGAGCAGCAGAGGAAAACGCTTAATCCCCCACTGTGTGGAGTTTAGTCTTGGGAGTACAAAGGCAGAATGTGTTTGTGGAGGGAAGGAGTCTTTCTGTGGTTTGTAGTAGATGGTGACACGGGAGTGGAATTTCACTCTTGTCCCATCCCACTACCACAGAAAAAATCTTGTCCAATCCCAGTCCAGAGAATGAATGAATGAATGAATGAACAAACAAACAAACAAACAAACAAACAAACCGTCCCATCCCACTCCTAGTAAAATGACCCTCACTCCAATCCAGAATGACTCCCGCTTCTGTACCGCTCCCATTTTTTTCTTCTTTTAGTCTTTAGGCAATACATTGAATTTAATTTAATCTTCTTCCTATTCTTTAGATTACTTTGTGTTTTGCAGTTTTATTTCAAAAGATATGGCAACAGGAACAGTTCAGCTGTGGTAATATAGAGAGGGAGTTATTGCCTTAATCCAAACAAACAACAAAAAAAAATAATAACACTAAATGGCACAAAACATAAATAATACATGGGCTGCGGTCCCTATAGTTTTTCTTTGGAGGACAAGCTGCAAAGTCCCTGTTTCTAGTTCTTTTGGAGGGCGTCATTGGACATTCCAGCAAGACAATGATCCCAAGCACACTTCCAAATCCACAAAGGCCTGGTTAGAGAAAAAAGGCTGGAGGGTTCTCGAGTGGCCATCACAGTCTCCGGACTTGACTCCAATCGAGAATCTGTGCTGGGATCTGAAAAAAGCAGTTGCAGCACCTAGACCTTAGAACATTGCTGAGCTGGAGACCATTGCCCACGAGGAATGGGCCAAAATCCCCAAGGAGTGCTACCAGAAGCTTGTGACAGACTATACCTCCCATCTGAAGCATGTCATTGCAGCAAAGGGGTGCTGTACAGAGTATTAAAGACACACTTAAGGGGGTTGAATAGTTTGCAACCTGCTTTTTGTGTGAAAGTTGCAATTTTGGATGGACTATGAACTGAATCTTGATTTTTGCAGTGGTACTAAATTGCAATAAGCTATCTGTTCACCACTTATATGATTTAGTAATAGTCTGCAGTTTTAATGTTGCTCATTTTGCCAAAATGTCCAAAATGAGAAGGGGGTTAAATAATTTTGCATGCAACTGTATATAAATATACATATATACATACACACACACACACACATGTATATGTGTACGTGTACCCTACTTGTTTCCACATTGCCCGATGTAGAAGACGGACTCTTCTCCTCTCTGGAAATACTCATCTCCGTCATCTTCTGTGTGACACGCAGGGAGGAGGTGGCCGCAGCAGCTGTAGACATGCCTCTGAGGAAACAGCACAGTATTTTCCGTTGACTTGCGATACACACACAACCAAATGCACAGCTACTGGCGATCACTTAAAACACCTGTTACATTACATGACATTTCAGTTAGTCAGAGACCTCAAAGTGCACACACAGTCTTATACTTGTTTTGTCTTTGTGAAAACTTCATTGACTTAATGCATTCCCTGGCCCTTACTCTAACCTTAACTATCACACCTAAACATCTAATCCCAATCCAATCCTAATTCTAATCTGCACCCCAACATCAAGTCTTAAAGGAGAAGTAAACTGAAATTTAATAAAAGCTTGCATGAATAGTTCATGTCCGTACCTGCAAAAACATGCTATGCTTATTAAAACCTTCCCCAATCAAAAAAATAAAAACGATTAATACATTCTCACACAGGGGGCACCATTGTACTGTGAAAAGCAGGATGTGACACAGTAGAAAAACTGCAAATGGAAGTGTTGTGTATTAAATATACCGGTGTATATATACATACCATGTGTTGACGTAAAGAAGCAGCCTCCTGTTTGATGTGTGCAAATATAATGTAGTATTATGTACCAATATGTACAGTTTTATTTTATTCAGAGCTTTAATAGTTTATATCTGATTCATTAGTTTAATATCTGAATAAAGTAATTTTTGCTGTTACTCTACCTTCTTTGTGATTCTGCGCAATTTCGAGAGTGAAATAGATCAATGGAGACTTTTTAAAACAGGCTAATGTAAACTATGATATGCATTTTAGCAGATGCAATTAAAAACCACCTGATATAATGTCAGCTCTATTTTTTTGTAAAAGCCGCAGGAAATTTAATGGTGTATTTATGTACAAATGTAGCAGTTTAATGTCTTGTGATAGTTTGGTTTGAAGGGTCGTTGCTTTATATCTATAGTGTTTTTGTGTCCTCTTTCTCCTTTTTACTTTCCCTTTCGCTTCTGTTTGGTGTCTTTCTTTTTCTGTCCTCTCCAGTGAAGTACAGCAAGATTCCATAGATTCCATAACACAATTCAACAGTAAATAAATAAATGAACCAGATTATCAAGAGGAGTCTTATAGCCATAAACATCCCCATGGAAAAGCACATTTGTTCGGCACAACACTGCAATTCTGCTTGCTATGATGCTGGACAGTACAGGTTTAAGGAGGGGGGGGGGTAAATAACAAAAGTACGTTTTAAAAACACACCTCATAATGAAAATCTACATTTTCAGTGCACCAGGCGGGTTTGGAAGGATTAGTTTCACTAGTTCTTTGAAGATGTGAGGACCAAAAAGTGAGTTGCTTGGTTAAATATGTATCCTGGTCCTCAATATCTAACAAGTGTTCAAGTAAACAGACAAGAAAATACAGACAAACACGAAAATAAATAAACTAAGAGAGATCAGACAGACAGTGTTTTTTTCTTTCTATTAAAAGTGATTTTGTATTTGTACTTTATACTCTTATATTTACAATACATGATAATCTTGAGTGAGAGCTTAACCAAGTCCTTCAGTTTAAAAAACAAACAAACAAAAAATAAAGCATCAGACTCAAGGTTTCATTATCAGAAAGGATTAAGTGAGACAGTGGCGTCTTCATGTACATCATATCACTGTGAGGTCAATTTACTCATGGCTGTGTACTCATGGCGTCTCCTCTTGAACACAGATAAACAAGATCAAAACTCCAATTGATTTCCATACATTTTTGTTTAATTCACTCAACAAAGATCAAATAAATAAATAATTTTGTAAAAGAGGAAAAGAAAGACAGACAGACAGATGGGCACGTTTTTGTACTTGAATGCACCAATGAAATTGCGGCTCTGTAATTTGAATGCAGTACAGTGAAGAAGGGAACATGCAGTACACATGAAGGTGTACACACACCTACAACCAACCAAACAGAAACTCACTGTGGTGTTGGTTCCGTGCAGGTCACCTCTACTTTGCTTAAACTCCCTTCTAGTCGCTGCATGGCTGACGTCTCCAATGAAGGACTGCCAGAGGCTCCAATCAAAAAACAACACACGAGTTACTAAGCACAAATGACAGCCCTGTAACAGTTTCATGTTTCGTTTAACCTATTCAAAGACAACGGAAATGGCTTGTCATGGACACATGCTATCTCCTTTCTTCCACATACATGATCTTACAAGACACATGTGACTGGCTAGTATCACTGTGACTAACAGGATAGAGTGAGAATGGTGGGCTGTATGTCTTACCCAGAGGGCTGACTGGGCTGCGGTCGCTGCTCTGCTGTCTACTCAGGTGCTCCTTATAACACACAGAGCACATGCCGTTAGTCCGAGGGTTGCCGTAGAACCCGCATCCCGTAGTGCATAGGATGGGAACCGGGCTCTGGTTAGTCTCCTGGGCCATTGCTTCTGTGAAAATATTTGCCCATGTCAAATAATTTGATGCAAAATATTGATAAAAAATATTAATACTTTCTTTGACGATGTGGTCCATAGCAGTTCTACACAGCAGCGATCTGTTTAACAGATACAGACTGTAAAGTGCTGCAATTATCAAACAGAATTTTAAAGAAGTCTTTTTTGAGTTTTTCCTCAAGTCACTGGGAAGTGGTGGATAAGTGGTTAAGATTCTGGGTTACTGATCAAAAAGATTGGGGATCAAACCCCAGTACTACCAACCTGCCACTGTTGGGCCCTTGATCAAGGCCCTTAACCCTCAACTGATCACTTGTATATGTAACATAAAAATGTAAGTCGCTCTGGAAAAGGGTGTCTCTGACAAACGCCATAAATGTAAATCATTTGCACGATGATTTTCTGAGGTGACGAACACCTCTCAAATCACCTCATTTTGGTACATGTTTGCAATCAGAACTTGTTTTACTTTAGCCAGTGTGGACACCACAACCTTCATCTCGCAGTTAAAAATAAAAACAACCCTCACAAATAACAAGGCAAGATGATGAAAATGTGGTTTGATGTTGTGCTTGTTCATTGTGTAATTACAATTGGGGTTCTAGATATACTTGTAGTAAACATTAAACCTTTTTATGGGGGGGCTTCTCTTACAGCTCTCTACTTCTACATCTGATTAATAGCAATTAAAAAAAAAACGTTTATAAAGTGCAAAGCTGTTAAATTTATAAGTTATCCCACATGACATGGTTTGCTGGTTGGACTGTTTGTTATGATTATTGTTGTTTTTATTAATAATAATAACAATAATAAGCAGAAAATTTTTAGATAATAATAGGCAGAAGGCAGAGCTTTAGACAACGAAGACACCATTTTGGAGATGATCCGGATCAAATTCTGGATCCAGAATTTTTTTTAAAGGATTCTTTGACACCGTGCGATGGCATTTTGGTTTATATGGAGGGCAACACGTTGGTGTAGTGGTTAGCACGTCTACCTCACTGCAAGAAGGTTCTGGGTTCGAGTCCCGGGCTCAGTAAGAGCATTTCTTTGTGGAGTTTGCATGTTCTCCCTGTGCTTGCATGGGTATCTTCCAGGTACTCTGGTTTCCTGCCACAGTCCAGCATGCACAATATTTAATGGCTGTTCCAAATTGCCCCTAGGTGTGGTGGTTCTGTGATAGTCTGTTGAGCTGTTCAGGGTATACCCCAAAGTCACCTAGTGCCGGCTAAGATAGGCTCTAGCCTCTCCGAGTGCTCTTGTTTCTATCGGGGTATTCGTTTCAGGAACCACATATCAGCAAGGATCTGGTAACTAATCAAGCTGTGTCCACATTTCCGCACATCACCTGCCGTCGTGTCTAGTAACCAAAAGCAAACCAGTTTGTGGTGGAAAACTATGACAAACGTGTGTATTTTAAGTAAGAGATTTTTTTTAAAGAACAAACCAAGAATTGTTCTGCTGTGCCTTATATTATATGATTAGAGACACACTACTCACAAGAAGTTAGGGATATCTGGCTTTCGGTGTAAAAGCTATGGAAAATGTCAAAAGTTCACGCTACAGGGATATTATTTCATGAAAGTAGCACATTTAAGTAGAAGCATGTAATGGTGATCTCCTCATATCAAACAATTTATTGAAACAAAAAAACCAACAACAGTGCTGGGTATACCACAGCAAACAATTTTAATGTTTCAATAACTTGTCATGTGCCCCTGATCAATTACAGCTTGACAATGACATCTCATGCTGTTCACAATTCAACTTATTGTCTGCTGAGGCATGGCATCTTGAAGGGTGGCCATCAGGTCATTGAGGTTTTGGGGTACAGAATTACAAGCCTCTACACAGCAACTCCTGTGCTTTTCATACATTTTCTATGGGATTCGAGTCTGGAGAAACTGCAGTCAACTCCATTTGAGGTACCCCAGTCTCTAGCAGTCATTCCCTAATGATACCTCCATGAGCTGGAGCACTGTCGTCCATGAAGATGAAGTCAGGCCTGTGTTCTTCATGAAGGAGCACATGACTGGATTAATGATGTTATTCAGGTAGTATGAGCTTGTTACTATACCATTCACAAAGTGTAGGGCAGTTCTGTACTGACTAGAAACACCTGCCCAGCCTGTTACCCCATCACCACTGGTGATAATAGGGGCTGATACATAATGTGGTGAGGGTGCTTCTCACCTCCCTTAAATGTGCCTGGAGTTGAATGGCTCCGGTTCCACAGGGCACTGTTCACAATGAAGAGGTCGTCAGCGTGGGATGCGACCAAAGGACGTCCTCTTCTATGCCTCTATGTGACTCTTCCAGTCTCTCTGTTGATGCTCTGTGACACTAAGCTCAGTGGCCACTTCCCTCTGAGAACATCCTATTCGCAATGGCGAGGTACAGTTGATCAATTGTTAAGTGTCGTTTTGGTCTCATGATGGAAAAATGTGAACAGCATTATGAAGGGAACTGTTAAATAGCAATTCTAATTGAACCAGGAAATTTACTGGTCGATTCAGGGATAAAACACCTGTTTTGAATTTTGCAGTTCAGTGCCTTGTTAGAGAGCAGCAAGTTGCGCAAAAAGTACTGAAACATTGAAACAGTTGGACATTCAAAAGTTTAGAGACGGTCAAATTAAGTTTGCCTGGAAAAGTTATAGTGCATTTAAGGTTAATCCTGAAGTTTCACCTGAAAGCTGAATATCCCTAACCTTCGTGAGTAGTGTATTTACTGGGAGTGCCACTTTCGTGCAGTGCCTAAACCTATATACACAACTATCTACGTGTTGCTTAACAGTTTATTTTTGGAACTTTTTAGACAGCTGTTGTGATTTTATTTAGAATAAAAATAAATAAATAAATATTTACAAAAGAGCCAAATTACCTTGACTTGAATTAACTTTGATCTGAAGACTACCCAGTGTACAAAGAGTCTGAAACCTTTCACTCCCCCTATTTGCTATGTAGAGAATTAAATAAAGAGGACTATAGCAATTTCCACAAAACATGTCAAATGGTCATAAGGTTCTCTCCAGAATACCTATTCAGTTCATAGTTTTGAGTATGTGGGTAGTTGACACATGACAATGCTATAATTAAGGTGAACACAGAATGGTTTTCCTGCCGTATCAGATCACTGGAGAAGTTAACTCAGATAAAACATTCCAAAAACATTGTTTTTTATTATTGTGCACATAACTAGCTGATGATTATTTGCATGGAAAAAGTAATCGCACTGGTGAATGGGCTGATGTTTTTAAGCCCACCCCATATTGGTACATTTTGACCTTCGCTCAGAGCAGCCAATTTAATAAATAAAAATAAATGCAATTGAATTAAACAATTTTGTGTGTTTGGCAGATCCGCCATGCTGCCTCCACTGAGGCAACATCCGTGATGAGTAGATTTGATCTAAACATCCGCAGTTTCACATCAAATTATTTGAAAGTACATCAACTTTGATTTTAAAAAAGGCAATGGAAGCTTCAGAAACCACCAGATTGAAAGTGGTAAAATCTGTGATGGGTGGTCTTATTAAAAAAATATAATAATACTATGCAAATTTTTTCAGACTTTAGCGACGGTCTAGAACTCTATATGGCTCTCCAGCTCACACAGCTAATGATATATGGGGTGAGTGATCACTGATTATCGGTATTGTTCCTCAGTGAGTACAAAGTGCCTCAATGAGCTGCCAGTTGAATAGCCTGGCCTTAGTGTGAATATTGGGGCAAGGATTTCCCATTGAAGTACACAGGAGTAACTGTTTCATTTATGATAACCATCATTTCTTTTTTTCATACAATCTTTATAGTTTTTGTAAATGTAAAAATGCTTAGTTTGTGGTTCCATAAAAACACATGATTTTTAAGAACTAGAGGTGCACTCAGAGTAAAAGATACCTCCAAAAAGCACAAATAGACTTATTAAAACTTGGCAGAGAATATGTTCAAAAGGAGTCAGTTGAGGTGGTTCAGGTATCTGAATAGAGTGCCTCTGATCAACTTCCTTTAGAGGTGTTCCGGGCATATCCAACTGGGACAAGGCACAAGGGCAGACTCAGTATAATCACTGGAGGGATTATATATCCTGTCAGGCTTGGGAGCACCTCATGGTCTTCCAGGAGGAGCTGGGGAGAGGGATGCCTGGATTTCCCCCATAGACGTTGTTGCCTGAGGAACCCAACCTCAGATGAGAAGCAAAGGAAAATGGATGGATGGATAGTTATAATGAAATGTTTTCCCTTAGTGGATGTCGGTTAAAATTTTTCATTAAAGTTAGGGATCTTTCAGGGTTTTGAGACTTTTTCAGGCCTATGCCCCATATCTCCACCAAGATTGGTGACAATCAGCTAAGTAGTTTTTTGCATAAACTTGCTAAAAGCCAAAAACATGTTGGTGAATACACAATAATCTCTCTGTTCTATTACACGACATAAGCCTTTCCTTCTTCATGCAGTCCTAATTCGTAATTTGATGTACCAATTATCGTAAAAAAAGGCCTGCAAATTATTGTGACATCATCAGGTGACTGTGAGCATGCATGAGCCACTCTCCCCTGAAGAGCCGGACATTAGTGGTATCGTGAGAAGTCGTGTTGAGCTCGGCTTGCCCAGCCGTAACACGAAACGGTGCCTGTGAACGGCGATAAGGGGCTCCAGAGTTTCAGAATGTGAGGTGACAGCAGGTGTGTGGTGCAGTAAACCTGGACGGTTGTATCGGAGAACTTCAGTTTGTTTTACTGTAACCTCAATATCTCCTGTCAGGATGATGAAGAGCCCCCCTGAGGCGATTCTACCCGAAAGAGCTGCATATCCAAACATTACAGTCCAGACATGGGTGAATAAATCCCTGACTGCTTTAAAGGATCTGGGACAAGACAAACTGGGAGAAAAAGAAGAAGCTAGTGTTAGTCACTAATGTTTGGTGTTGGTTCACTGAACTGAAACTCGATCAGGAGACACCTGATACTCGGATATAACTGATTAATAATAACAGCAATAACATCCGAGAGTATAAGATATAAACACGGTAGTTATTGTAATGATGAGCTGAATGGGTTATCCGAACATCTCGACGTTGTTTGTTAAGACCGCACTTCATATTCACTTCAGCCAGAAAGTAAGAGCACTCACTATCTGAATAATAACTCCAGCATCGTTTTCGAAACTGGTTGGGTCAGGTTAGCGAGTCAAGTGCTAGCTGGTTTTGTCCCTAATGTCTGATAAAACAGCTAGCTGTAGGCTAACTCACCGAACAGATCAATAGACAAGAGGACTGGGTACCTGCGGTTCTTCCTTCATCACCTCGATCAGGTAGCAGAACCGAGCGGACCACAGGACCTGTAAACTCTACATAATTACAGAGTGCATTTTGAGGACAGTCCAATGTCACTGTGGCTCCGGCTGTAAGGTAGTTAGCTGACCAGCTCTTCGTGCCCGGTGTTGGGCGGATCTTTTTTCCCAAAGAGAACAAGGCAAGTCACATCTAATTATTTGTAATGGTGGCGCTGACTAGTCGACTTTTTTTTTTATCTAGACCCACCTGTCGAAAAAATAAAAAGCTTTTCTCTCAAAACTAAACACAATTAAATATCAGACTCACCTCAGTAATCTTATTGTCGGTGTTGATTAAAGATTAGAGAGATATTTCCGAGTTTTAACGAGCTCTGCGTTCGCTTTTGTGTCCTCGGCAGCACTGAATTCACTCCTCCGGTTATCTTTCCTCTCTCTTCTTCTTTCACACTGTTTGTTTCTTTCTTTAGCAAACAGGGCGGGACTTAGACGTCACAAGATAATTTGGCTCTCTATTGGTCACACATTGTGTCCGGGAACGGAGCGGAAATGTCAGCCAAAAAAAGAAGGAAAGAAAAGGAAGCATTTCATACAATGTATGTACGAATGACTAATGCAACGCTGTGCATCTTGGAAAAGTGGTGACTTCAACAACAAAATGCTTAAAAGACTTAATAGATTATCGTTAGCAGTTTGGGCAGCGGTGGCCGGGGGTTGGGAGCCGGATTACTGATCCGATGGTCGGGGGTTCGAGCCCCACTGTCTGCGGTCACGGCTGTCCTCCCAGTGCAGATAACTGGGTTCTCACAGGCCGGCCGTGTCTCTCGGGGAATTTGGGAAACACCCACGATACCGGAAAAACACTCAAGGCTTCCTTCTCATTCAATTTCTTAATTGAATTAAAAGAATTGTTTAGCGACCAAATATGTTGTGGGGATAAAATCTAAAAAAATGTTTGTCCAAATGTATGAAAAATATGGGGGAGTGTCGTTGAAAAAAAATTAAATAAAAAAATCTGCACACTACACATATCCACTGAGCTCTTGACTGATGGTATACTTAGTGTGTGTCCTGATGAACCAGTATAAGAATATATTCACTGATAGAGACTTTAAAGCTCTTCTGTAAGTCGCTCTGGATCAGAGCATCTGCTAAATGCTGTAAATGAAAAAGTAAATTTCTAAGTGGAGTCAAGCCATGAGACTCAAATCCATAACCCTGAACAAAACCCACCGAGTCCCTCAACTTCATGTTGTTTGAGATGTTGTCATTATTAAAGACCATCCACATCACCAAAGTCATCAGTCCTAAACTATTACCGAATATATTAACAGATTTAATTCTTTTACTGTTTAATGGTGGTAAATACATTAAATACCAGCTGTTTATTTATTTATTTAAAATTTTCTTGAGTACACTGTTCATCAGGAAAGAAAGATTTAATCTGTGTGTTGTATATAAATGATCTGTGTGAGGTCTTGTTTAATAAAGAGAAAAAGGGTTTAGTGGTGATTATAACCTGCGTCCAGCAGGGGGCAGCATTGCAGAATAAACCAATAATGGAAGAGCATTTGTTCTTGAGTAAAGAACTGAGCCATGTTATTTCTGTTAAACTTTATACACTGTGTGCACAATTATTAGGCAAATGTATTTCTGAGGATTAATTGTTATTGTATATACGGTGCTCTCAGACAATACAAAATGTTAACAAACCTTCAAACCTGAACATTTAAGTGAAGTTTTGGCTTTAAGAGAATCTATATGTACAACATTATTAGGACACTATTAGTGTGTAGAATTATTATACAACTAAATGAAAAACAAACATTTTCCTTCTCACTTGTTTATTTTCACCTGTTAAAATGAGAATAATAAACAAACTCAAAATTTACAAATAAACATTTCTGAAAT
>JAOUQZ010000027.1:15690587-15704907 GCA_028564935.1 Neosilurus hyrtlii
CACACACACACACACACACACACACACACACACACACACACACACACACACACACACACACACACACACACTTTTTTGCCAGATAAAGCACTTTAGCACCTAAACAAACTAGGATTAGGCTCAAATCTTTAAGTCTATGAAGGCCTACACATCAACACATTTTGTGTCACTGCACCTTAACCCATTTTGGTGGTTTAAAATGCACTGTAGAGAAGTATATCTCCTAAAGTTACACATAAATGTTCCCCAGCACCTTTTGGTACTTGAATGTTAAAGCATTTTGTTGCAAAATCTTTTATTTGAGTCTTCTTTTCACAATGGTGTACTGACTGTAAGTTAGGGACATTAGATTGAAGTTATTGTGTGTAAGCAAGCTGTACTGAATAATAAAATATCAGCATTCACAAAGGAAAAAAACGTTTAATTATGAGTGAATGACTTGGCAACCTGGTATCCATGAAAACACAAGTTCAACTGCATTCTATATTCCGTACCTGAGAAAAAACCTGCTGTACCCATTCTGAACAGTTCAAGTAACAATTTAATCTCAGGCTCACAATTATAATAAGCATAAGCACAAGTTTTGTACACAAAAGAGATGTACCGTCTTTGTGTATTATGTTGACATCACAGTGGGACGTTGTTACGAAAAGTAAATTATCTTGTTAAGAGACTTACCTGAATGTGGAGGTCATTGTTTTTGGCAATCTTTCCCAGATTGCTGAGCAGAGAGGAGGAACAGGATATGGCAAAGCGTGGTGTCACCACAGGCTTCACAAGAGCATACTGTCACACACAAACACACACATATTACTGGATGGTTACTACACTGATTTGAATTGCTAAAGTTCAACACAGTTTTGCAATCAACATGGGTGCATCCTGTTCTCCTGACACTCGTTCGCCCAACTGTAGGTTGTCTAAATGCAGATTGCAGTTGTAATTGAAACCGAGACAGTTGAAAATAATTTGTGGCCAAAGCTTTTTGATTCAATTAAAATAAAAATCTTTAAATCACATAAATTTTGCGTGGAACTGTGAGCCTTTTTTGTCGTGGTGGTGGAGGTGTGGTCATGCCTCACATGAGAATGGAGGGTGAAGTCATTGAGAAAGAGTGGGTAATTTTAGAAAGGAGAGCACATGGAGTCTGAGTCAGAGAGAGGGGGAGAGAGGAAGAGAGAGAACAAAATGCTGAGTGGAACAAAATTATCAAGATATATGTACAAACGCAAGTGATAACGCAGCCGTATTTTTTTTTTCTTTTTGTTGAAGGAATTCACCACACTGATACTTTGCTTTAGCTACCACTTTTTGCAAACAATTGCATAGACAGACTCACTCACCCAGTTTCCTTTCTTTTGTCAGCCGTCTGTAGTAAACTAAATTCTGCAGTCACTTGAATTCATGTGTGTTTTTGCTAGCACTCATGTTGAATGTAAATGATGATGAGAATGGCAGCATCACAACATTTAACTAAAGCTATAGTATGTGTTTAAGCAAAGAATAGTGAGAATCTACCGGACATCTTGTCCTGGAGATTAAACAGTATTATAACTACATATTACTGTAGGCACTGTATGTGACTTCAGGTGATAGAAGACGTTATCTTTTACTAGGTCAACATGTGTGGAGGCACTGATTACATGTGAGCTAATAAAAAGTTAGTCATAGAAAAGCAGGAAGCAGGTGATTATGACAACTGATTCCTGTAACGGACACATATTTATCACCATATTATATATCATGGCTCTGCATTTATTGCTTTTTAAGAGTAACCCAACATTTTACCTTTTTCTTGAGTAGTTCATGGATAAAACTGTTAAAGAAAACAAGAAGAAAGATATTTTAAATACAATTGTATTACAGTAAATCACCTGGGTGTCTCATTAGCTATTAATATACATTAGCTATTGTACTGTATAAATAACTATCAAGCTTTATTAAGCACAGAAAATTATCATGAAGCTGCAGTTGAAGAAAAGGGTCAGTGGATGTTGCCAGTTCTACATATGATCTTCTATGAGAGTGGGCTGACCATGATGCAGTGGCTGAATTTTAAATGTTTAAATGTTCTGATACCATTTCTTTTTTTCCAAAATATGTACCTGGTCTCTATTAGTGAAAAAATGCCAAAATTTATGAATTTACTCAAAGCTAACCTCTATACATACCCCTTAAAGTTGCAATTCTATTAATATTTGACTACAGGGACTATTTAGGTGAAAACTTTTTTTTTCCAGGGGCTTTGAGGGGTATGTACAGGGGTTAGCTTTGAGTAAATTAAAAAATATTGCCTTTTTTACTAAGAGAGGCCAGGTACACATTTTGAAATGGGTAAAATACATAAAAATGTTCATGCTAACACCAAACCCTATTTCCAAGGATTTACTGTTGTTTGTTTTCAAGGATTGTTGTTTTAAAAGCTTTAATTTATTTTAAGCTATAATTTTTATATATAATTTTATTTGCCATGCAATGCTTAAAATTTTGGTACAAAGTAAAAGACAATACATTAATAGAGACATAAAAAGTAATTTCAAACATGTAAACATAAATATTAGCACACCCGTGGGTAGTACGCCTACTTGGCAACAACTGATATTATCCACATAATGGATGTTTAGTATTGTTACAGTCACTTATGATTTTCTTTAACATTGAAAACATTTCCTTTTCATATAATAATTTGTTTTCCATCAGTTCTGATGTTATAACTTTTATTTTCATTCTGATTTTAATCCTTATATGCTCTGTTTATTCCCAGACAAAAAGCGTCTCTTGGATATCCTCAGGGTGAAACTTCAAGGTCGTTGAGGGAGGGGTAAATGTTGTTTGACTGAGAAAAAAATTCATGAGTTTTCTCAACTATTCCAACGAATTTCAGGGGATGGAGCTTGGACTTTCTAACTTTAAATTTTTAAGGACCACCCTAATATATCAGCCCTACTGTCAAACCTTGGGTAAATATATTACTCTACTATCAAATGCTGGGTAAAGGAATCCCAGCGTGGCAGAAAGAGTTTAGAAGATGACCCCCAGTCAGGACGGCCATCACCCAGTACCAGCCCAGAAAACACTGACACTGTGCACAAACTAGTGATGGAAAACCGCCATATTACTCTCCATGAGTTAGATGAAGCAACAGGGCTTTCATATGGATCCATACATGGCATACTTCATGACAAACCCCACATGTTTAAGGTATGTGCAAGATGGGTCCCGAGAATGCTTTCGGATGACATAAAACTATCAAGGGTTATCAGCAGTGGAGCCTTGCTGACTGAAAGACAAAGAAGTTCAAAGCCACCTGGTCCACCAAGAAGGTTATGGCAACAATTTTCTGGGACAGAAAGAGTGATTCACACCGACTACCTGCCCAATGGTACCACACACTACAAACTACCCTCTCACCCATTCTATTCTCCAGGCCTATCCCCCAGCGACCTCCATTTCTTTCTGAAAAAGCACCTTTGGGGCCGGAGATTTAAGGATGATGATGAGCTGACAGCTGCTGTGGAGGGCTGGTTAGGTGACCAAGATGTTGAGTTCTATCGATCGGGTATCAATGACTGGCAAAAGGGATGGAACAAGTGTGTGGAAATGGAAAGGTACTTGAAAAATAAAGCAGTATAAATCGAAAAAATCTTGCTCTTTCTGTGGCTCAAAACCATTTGATACAATTTTGATACCAAAATTGGCCCCAACAAGAGGATTATCTTATATATATATATATCAGAAAACACACAGAGGGACAAGATAATCCTCTTGTTGGGGCCAATTTTGGTGATTTTTAAAGTAGATTCAATATGGGTAAATTATATATCTTAGTGTCTGACCTACTCAAAATCATAAACATTTATAGCACAAGCGTTGTTATAAGAAGAAAAAAGGTAGGTCAAGGGCACTTACCCATGGTTAAATAAAGTTTCAAACTAATAACTAAGATATACATGATTAATACAATCTTGTTGTATGTTATCTTGCATAACATACATATCACTGTCAGACTTTTTAAAGTAAAATATTTTCAAAATATTTGTGGATATTATGCTACCTGTTGCTAGCCTCTCACAACTGGATGCAGGTTCTTCTTCGCTGCTAGAATCAGAAGCTGGAAAGATCAGCACATTTTCTACAGTGCAGAACAATAACTGATTTTTGGGATTGAAAACAGCAGCTTTATTTGTTTTATTATGTGGTATCAGATCAGCACACAGACTGCTGTAGTCACAGATAACAATACAACATTTTTTGCCAGTATCTGCAGCACTTATGATAAAGGTACCTATGAACTTTTCAGCTCACCCTCATAACAGCAAACAAATAATGAAAAAAGACAGTCTGTTCTTTTTACTACTGACCGATGCAGCCTACCAAGAGAAGTGCAAATTATTGCAGGGTCCCACAGGTACAGAATAACCTGCCGTTGCATTCTAAATTAATTTACATTTATTCTAAATTCCCTACCTCGATTCTCATCCTTTCATGACCGAACATTGCTAGTAACTAGATTTCTAAAAGTATAAAATGGTTTTAGGGCAGCATGGTGGTCTAGTGGTTCACCTCACAGCAAGAAGGTTTTGAGTTTGAGCCCTGTGCCCAGTGAGGATGTTTGTGTGGGGAGTTTGCATGTGCTTGTGTGGGTTTCCTTTGGGTACTTCGGTTTCCTCCCACAGTCCACAGACATGCACATTAGGCTAATTGGATTTTCACTGTTGCCTCTAGGTGCAAGATTGAATGGCTGTGGGTGTTGCCCAGGGTTTATAATAAAATATAAAATAATAATAAAATAAAGACATCAAATACCTCTACAATCAAAGTCAATGCTTTCAAAGTTTTCCCTCTCACCCTCACACCATGGAAGATTTCCACTCGACGTGGGACTACTGTGTTTATTCACTGAATAAAACTTACCGAACTGTCTCATCTTTGCAATCCTCTGTTAGCTCTTTATAGTTTGGAACTACACTGTTGCGGTCCATGCACACCTTCCCAATGAGAGCCCTCTGCCCAAATTCATCTGTAAGGCAAGCATCAAAAAATTCACCAAGAGATCACTTTTAACATTCAAAACATTAACTTGGGCAATAATTATTTGAAGCTAATTGTCACAGTTGACCATGTTAATTGGTATTTTCTAACTGCTTGGTTAATGGTTCTCTAGCCACAATGTCGTTCAATGTCTTGCTGAAAGTGCTGCAGTGTTAGAACTTGTTTTCTTATTTCATCTCTACACAAAGAGAGTGACACATCGGTGCTTTAGCCTTTTAATTTGTCCAGTTCTCTCACCTCGTCATCTCTACACTACTGTCAAACACACCAGCTTCCAAATCTTCAGCGTTCATGCTAATGTATTACCCAAATCAAGCATCTGCTATAACTCAGTAAAACTGCTCTGTGGAGCCGCACTGCTTTCTGAGGTTTGCATCAACATTATTTCTACTATACTTTTGGCTTAATTCATGTGCTGTTCGTTTCTCTTTGTCTTCCCCTATTTTATATTTCCTTATTTTAAATGAAATTAAAATGAGATGATTGAGTATTTTTATATTTTCATATGCTCAAATGCATGGGTAAATTATATTTTGTGAAGAATACATTTTTTGATTAATTGATCGTTCAAAGATTTAAAAATAAAAAACAGCAAGCTTAATCCTGTTTATTTCACAGCTGCATACCAAACATTGATTTAACAAATTATTTTATTGAATTTAAAAATAAAATTGTTTCCTTTAATGACACTCTCTATAGTAATGGTCTGTTATACTTAGCAAAGGTCAGATATTTCCTTCATGTCGTCATACCATGATCAACCAAAAGAAGGTCCTGGGTTCCCAGGCTTGGTGAGGGTGTTTCTGTGTGGATGTTCTCCCCATGTTTGCGTGGGGTTCCTCCAGGTGCCCCGTTTTTTTCCCGCAGTCGAAAGACATATACATTATGCTAATTGCCTGTTCCAAATTGCCCCTAGGTGTGAATGGTTATGTGTGTGCTGGCCCTCTGATGGACTGTCTAGATGTTCAGGCTGTAGCTTGCCTTTGGTTTGGCAAATGAATATTTACACACACAGTGTTATTTCACACACATAAACAATGAACACACACTTGGAGCAGTGCGCTGACACACACACTTGAATAGAATTTAAATCTGTAATAATAATAATAATAATAATAATAATAATTGTATTGCTACAAATAAAGCCATTCAAATCCAGCTTGATAAACGAAGCCCAGTCTTTTAAAGGTTCTTTGAGGGTTCCACATGTAAAGTTTAATAGTAACATGAATTGTGATCTTTCTACAAAAGCAAATTTCTGTGCTTACCCCTTCAAAACATCTGGACAAATGTGCAATTCACATACCCGTTGTGGTCTTATAAAATGAAATGAGAAAAAATATATATATAAAAGAATTTTTTTTAAAAATCTGAAAATTGGCATGTGCATATGTATTCACCCCCTTTGCTATGAATCTCCTCAAAAGTTCTGGCACAACCAATTACCTTCAGAAGTCACATAATTAGTGAAATGAAGTCCACCTATGTGCAGTCTCACATGATCTGTCAGTATAACCACAAGTTTTCTGAAACACTCCAGAGGCTCACCACCAAGCAAGGGGCATCACACCATGAAGACCAAGGAGCTCTCCAAACAAGTCAGGGACAAAGTTGTTGAGAAGTACAACTCAGGGTTGGGTTATAAACAAATATATAATCTTTGATGAGCACAGAGACCAAAGGTAACCCTGAAGGAGCTGCAGAGTTCCACAGTAAAGACTGGTGTATATGTGCATGGGACCACAATGCCGTACAGTCCATAAAGCCGTACATCCATAGAGCTGGGCTTCGTGTTAAAAATAAGAAGACACGTTTTGAGGCAGCGTCTCAACGAGTCTGACGCAACTCCCCAAATGTATGTAGTAAGGTGCTCTGGTCAGATGAAACTAAAATTTAACTTTTCGGCCACCAAGGAAAACGCTATGTCTGGCGCAAATCCAACACATCCCATCACCCCAAGAACACCATCCCCTCAGTGAAACATGATGGTGGCAGCGTCATGCTGCCTGCTATTTTTCAGCAGCAGGGACTGAGAAACTGATCCAAGTAGAGGGAAAGATGGATGGTGCTAAATACAGGGATATTCTTGAGCAAAACCTGTTTCAGTCTGCCTGTGATTAAAGACTGGGATAGAGGTTCACCTTCCAGCAGGAAAATTACCTGAATCATACTGCTAAAGCAACACTCGAGTAGTTTAAGGGGAAACATTTAAATGAGTTGGAATGGCCTAGTCAAAGCCCAGACCTCAATTCAATTGAGAATCTGCGGTCAGACTTGAAGATTGCTATTCACAAGTTGTAACCAAGTTGTAAAATTCCCAGTGGCAAGATCTGGCAAACTCAGAGACTTATCCAAAGCAACTTGCAGCTGCAATTGCCACAAAAGGTGGCTGTACAAAGTACTGACTTTAGGGGGCTGAATAGTTATGCACACTTAAGTTTTCTGTTATTTTGTTCTTTATATTGTTTGCTTCACAATAAAAAACAAAAATCACACCTTCAAAGTTGTAGGCATGTTCTGTAAATGAAATGCAAACCCTCAAACAATCCATTTTAATTCCAGGTTGTGAGACAACAAAACAAAAAATGCTAAGGGGGTTGGGAAAATACTTTTGCAAGGCACTGTTTCATGCATACTGTTACTTAACAGGCAAACTACAGTGGTTGAAAGATCATAAAGTGTGTGTGTGTGTGTGTTGTATTTACCTGCAATTTGCCCAAGCAGCAGCGAGGCCTCTGTGTGAATAGTAGCAAAATAGCATGCAGTTGTGGTGCCATTGCGCAGCGTTCTCTTCTGCAACCAATAAAAATAAAAGATCTGGTGGTAGTATTGTTCAGATATAAGCTAGGTTTTTCGGCTACA
This sequence comes from Neosilurus hyrtlii, assembly GCA_028564935.1. Classification (NCBI taxonomy): domain Eukaryota; kingdom Metazoa; phylum Chordata; class Actinopteri; order Siluriformes; family Plotosidae; genus Neosilurus; species Neosilurus hyrtlii. Next base: position 15,698,502 of record JAOUQZ010000027.1, read on the forward strand.
CACATATACCGTGTTTCCCTGATAATAAGACACTGTCCTATTTTTTATTTTTTTTTTCGTTTCAAAAAATTATTTTTGGGGTAAGTGAGTCCTTCACAATTGCTTTCTTGTACTCAACGGTGTAGCTCTTCCTTTTTGCACTCATGTCTGGGGTCAAAACAGAAAGGATAATACCATGATAACAAATAAAATGATGACCGTTATGCTACTCCAGTCCTGCTTTAACCCCATCATGCCCCTCAGTCCTGCTTTATATTACTTTACTTACAGTTTTTGTTCCCTTAACTTCCTCTTTTTCTGTCTCTCCTCTGCGGCGCTGCTGTAAATAGCGCTGACGCGCGTGCATTCACAGAAAATGAGGGGAGGGTGCTGACAAAATTTGGATTTAGCTAGGTCTTATTTTCGGGGTAGGGCTTATTTTGGACCATTCTGCTGAAGTAAGGGTAGGTCTTATTATCGGGGAAACACGGTACATATACGCAGACACACATACACACACACACACACATACATAATGCAGGCCCACAATACACTTAAATTCACCTCAGATCTGCAATATATAGAAAAACAATCCCTGATAAGGAAAGTTAGTATCTAACAAACACACATCCACATTAGTTATTAGCTAAGTGCTAATATTGAACGCAAAGCACCACGCAAACAGTGCACCATACTTAAGAGAAATTGGTATAGCACTGAACTTAACTTCTGTGTCGCGAACATTGTATCCATCTGCATGTGTTCTCGTGGAACTGTGGTGATATTTCTCATGCCGGTATATAATCGCTGTAATAGGAATGAATGTCTGAGTGACATTCCATATTACTCCATCTTCCCCTCCAAACTGTAACTTGTTTCAAGCCATAAAATAAAATACACTTTAAATAAAATAAACTAAGCGAGCCGGTGTGGGCATCCTTGTTGCCTCAGGTCTCAGTGCCAACATGTTCGGGTTCTCCCCTGTTGATGAAAGAGTAGCCTCCCTCTGCCTCCAGGTAGGGGGGTGGGTCCTGACTGTTGTTTGTGCTTATGCACCAAATAACAGTTCAGAGTAGTCATGCCTTTTGGAGTCCCTGGGGACTCCCTCGGACCCTGTACTGGGAGACTTCAACGCCCATGTGGGAAACGACAGTGTGCTCTTCATGGTTGTTCCATCACGAACACCATGTTCGAACATAAGGGTGCCCATAAGTGCACTTGGCAACAGGACACCTGACTATCGGTTGGCCTTGAAGAGGTTCTGGACCACCATCCAGGGAAGCAGTACTCCACAAACACTGTTTACAGTGGAAGTGGGGAGCTGCTCACCTCAACTGGGGATGTCATCAGGAGGTGAAGAGAATACTTTGAGGACCTCCTCAATCCCACCAACATGCCCTCTGTGGAAGAGGAAGGGCCTTTGGGCTCAGGAGGGGGTCTGCCCATCACTGGGGCAGAGGTAGCTAAGGTAGTTAAAAAGCTCCTCAGTGGTCGGGCTCCGGGTGTAGACGAGATCCGCTATAAATACCTCAAGGCTCTGGATGTTGTAGGACTGTCTTGGCTGACACATCTCTGCAACATTGCGTGGTCATCGAGGGCCGTACCTCTAGATTAGCAAGCTGGGGTGGTAATTCCCCTTTTTAAAAAAAGGGACCATAGGGTGTGTTCCAACTATTGTGGAATCACAGTCCTCAGCCTACCTGGGAAAGTCGAACCTAGGATTCGGGAGATCTACAGATGGATCGGTGCAGCCTCTTATGTAAAGTGGAGCTTGTACCTGTCTGTCGTGGTGAAGAGGGAGCTGAGCCGGAAGCAAAGCTCACAATTTACCAGTCGATTTTTGTTCCAACCCTCACCTATGGTCACTAGCTTTGGGTAGAGACCGAGAGAACAAGATCGCAAATAAAAGCGGCTTAAATGAGCTTCCTTTGCAGGGTGGCAGGGCTCTCCCTTAGAGATAGGGTGAGAAGCTCGGTTATCCAGGAGGAGCTTGGTGTAGAACCACTGCTCCTTCATGTTGAGAGGAACCAATTGAGGTGGCTCAGGCATCTGATTAAAGTGCTTACTATACACCTCCCTGGTGTGGTGTTTCGGGCATGTCCAAGTGGGAAGAGACCCTGGGGTCACCCCAGAACAAGCTGGTTGGCTAGTCTGGGAATGCCTTGGTGTCACCCCCGGAATAAGCGGATGAAGATGACACTTTTATAATGAAAACAAATACACTTTTATAATAAAATACACATTTTAATAAAATAAAATACACTTTTTAATTAAATAAAATAAAATACACTTTTTTAGTGACATAAACAGAATTCTATGCCATATGCAGTAGATACTTTTTTGTTTTTTTTAGCTGGTAAAAAAAGAATTACTCATTTGAATAGAAAGGCTTTTAACCTAATCACACTGTGGACTCACATGACTTTTCTGGCGCATATAACGTGCCTACAGAACTGAACTTTTCCAGCAAAGTGGCATCTTGCTACCCTGTGGTGACATAGGGTTTTCATTAAAGAAATCTTATCTCAGTAGCATAAGACTTTCAGGCAATATCAAAACTTTGGGGAAAAGGCAGTCATAACGTGACGGTTAAATGATATTACTTCATCGATGGCATCATCGAAACAAATTCACACTGAAATGTTTCATCGGGAGTTTTTTTTTTTTTACACTCGGCTTTCAGACTGTGCCTAACTTTATATTACCAGAATAACCATAAAATTCTTATTTTTTTATGTAGTAGATACTAAAACTCTAAATAAGCATAAAAACACACTGTTTCAGAGAACAGTTTACTAACATTTCCATGTAATGTATAATAAGACCCTGAATGAGTTTAAAAAGATGCATTTAGATACACTGCACTTTGCTCTGCTTGGAACATGTGTAGCTCACCTGACCTGCTTCTGTCATGGTTAAAATATGTGAAAATTAAAAAATGTAAAATTTAAATCAATCAAAAAATATAAAATAAAATAAAATAAAAAAACATAAAATTTTTTGATATAGTTTCATTTTGGAAAATAATTATTAACCTCAGCCTCAGTGGGTGTCACTGAATTGAACAGTCCTTATTCATTTTGTCTTGGGTACTTTTCACTAACATCCACTTCACATCCAGTTCATCAATGTCAATTATGCTGAGATTGCAAACCAATCAGATTGTATGACTGTTGTGAAGTATATACTAAAATGCTCTTCTCATCATTTATTTCATGCATCATGTTTCATCACATATGTCATGCTATTGTGACCCACCACAACTTTAGTATAGACGTCCTTGGCGAAGTCCAGGTTCTCATAGCGTGACTCCACAGGGAAAGTGTATTTGTTGAGCCAATCCAAGAGTGGCAAGTCCAGGTGTGTACCTGCGTATGTGTACTGCGAGGCATGAATATGTGTGTCCACCATTCCTGGCATGAAGAACTCACTACAGAGGAGCGACATCACTGATCAACAAATTGTTAAGGACAAGAACAAGACCAAATGTGCTGTCCATTGGTACATAGGTCATGTTAGAGACATAAAGCACAGTGTGAGTGCAGATTTTTCCAGGACCTACACTTAACCACTCTAAGACTTCTGTCACCCTAAGCGTGTCTTATTGTCTCACCAGTTTTCATTCATTTAGAAGCTCTAAAAATGACTTAAATACACAGAAATTCCAAACATCACCTCTCAGATTAGTTCTGAAAAGATACTCACTGAGGCTCAAGATCTTCAATATCAGATGTTTCAAAGCCCCATTGTCGTGAGAGATTTTCCACATTCTGCCCCTCCTCGAAAAAGATGATCTGGTAGCAAACAGTATTTAAAAATAAGTACAGACATTAATTATACAGTATACAGACACAACACATCATCATCAACATCATCTTCCAACTGATCCAGGATCGGGTCACAGAGAAAGCAGTGAAGACTTCACACTCAGCTGTGAATAGCTCCAATGAGAACTGGAGGTCCCCGCTTGATGAAGCCAAAAGGACAATGTCTTCTGCAAAAAGCAGAGAGGAGATCCTATGGCCACCAAATCAGCACCCCTCAATGCCTCGGCTGTACCTAGAAATTATGTCCATAAAAATTATGAACAGTACTGGTGACAAAAAGACAGCCTTGGAGGAGCCCAACCCCCAATAAAAACAAATTCAACATGGTTTTACCAACGCAGACCAAGCTCTGGCTCCAGTGGTACAGAAACCTAATTGCCCGTAACAACAGGTACACCTTATTCCCAGAGTCTACTCCACAAGATAGCCTGAGGGACATGGTCAAAAGCCTTCTCCAAATCCACAGAACACATGTGGACAGATTAGGCAAACTCCCATGCCAACTCCAGGATCCTGTAGAGTGTGTAGGGCTGGTCGAGAGTGCTACGGCCAGGACGAAAACCACATTGTTCCTCCTGAATCTGAAGTTCGACGATCAATCCAATCCTCCTCTCCAGTACTCTTGCATAGACTTTCCTGGGTAGGCTGAAGAGAGTTGGAACACATTCTTCAGTTCCCATTTTTAAAAAGGGGAACTACCACCCCAGGTTGCCATTGAATGGCCCCCTAGTTGATGAATTGCTTAATACCGATGTTGACATAAATGACATGCAGTTGATGTCGGTTGAAAGATTTGAAAAGGACGCCTCTATTTTTGCATGTGAAGGAGCAAAAATAGGCCTTAGCTCTAATATTGCACAATGAAATTGAGATACGGCTATACACACACCAGAACGTGCATGTCTTTTAACTTTGTGGTAATAAATCCTCTGGCTAAGTAAAGGCTATTCACATAACTAGCTTCAATATTCTCCAGGAAGGCAGACCCGCTGATTAAGCTTTTGTGCATGTTGTGGCTGATGTCACTTTGAGTCATCAGGTAGGTTCGTCCAAGGTCAAACCAATCTCCATTTAAAATAAAAATTCATCTAAGTGCCTGTACAATGTGGGTGATACAACTTCAAGAAAACAGTAAAGTGTGCTACAGCAAAATCATTCACGTGTGCGTGTACTAGTACGTTGCCAGTGTATCTTGGCCATAAGATTAAGGTAATGTGTTCTGACATTCTGACGCATTATGCATGATGTTACATAGTGAACACACAAACTATTTCTTGAAAAGGTAGCAGCCAGCAAGACATTACTTCAAGTCTTATCTTAAAGCACATGTAATAGTCTTTGTGCGCCTCTGTGTCCTTTCAGGGCTGCATAGCTCTTGTTTTCTCTGTATTTCTTTTGACCTAACCAATGAAAAATATCTCAGGTATCATATGAAGCAGGAGGTTTTGGTAACTCACCGCTTCACAGTTCAGGGATCTATCCTGCTCTTGGTTTCCTGAGTATTCATAATCTTCTTTTGTTAGCTTGGGTGTCCAATTTGTTTTCTGATTTCCTCCCAACACTAATAACCAGGTGGGTAATCAAGGATATATTAACCTTAGCCTAGCACTGGATTAGCATTCCATCCACGGACCAACCTGACTGTTCTTAGGATAGGCTCCATGAGTAAGTAAGAGAGGTGGGAGAGCGGACCAATGTCTCCTCTTCTGGCTGGGCCCAGCCGAGCTCCATGGGCAGAAGCCCAACCACCAGGCACTCGGCGGAGTCTCCTGTCAGAAGAGCCTTCAACTCCCATCTCCGGCAGAGCTACCAACACATCCTAATAGAAGCTGGGGACATAGAGTCTGAATGGGCCATGTTCCGTGTCTCCATTATTGAGGCAGCAGCACAGAGCTGTGTCCGGATGGAGTGGTGAACACCTGTGGTGAGGGGGGCTGTCAAGCTAAAGAAGGAGGCCTATCAGGTCCTTTTGGCCTGTGGGACTCCAGAGGCAGGGGACGGTACCAACAGGCCAAACATGCTGCAGCCCGGGCTATCGCCAATGCAAAATCTCAGGTGTGAGAGGAGTTCAGTTTGGCCTCGAAAATGTTCTGGACCACCATCGGGCACCTCAAGAGGGGGAAGCAGTAGCTCACCTCAACTGGGGATGTTGTCGGGAGATGGAAATAATACTTCAAGGACCTCTTCAATCCCACCAACATGCCCTCTGTGGAAGAGGAGGAGCCTCGGGGTTCAGAGGGGGGTCTGCCTATCACTGGGGCTGAGGTCACCAAGGTATAGTTAAAAAGCTCCTCAATAACTGGGCTCTGGGGGTGGATGAGATCCCCCCTAAATACCTCAAGGCTCTGGATGTAGTCTTGGTTGACACTTCTCTACAACATTGCATGTTCATCTTGATTGGCAAACCAGGGTGGTAGTTCCAACTATCATGGAATCACATGACCGGAGGGTGTGTTTCAACTATCACACTACTTAGCCTATCCGGGAAAGTCTATACAGGAGTGCTGGAGTGGAGGATCCAGCCGATAGTTGAACCTCAGATTCAGGAGGAACAATGTGGTTTTCGTCCTGGCCGCAGCACTCTTGACCAGCTCTACACA
>JAOUQZ010000027.1:15709101-15724865 GCA_028564935.1 Neosilurus hyrtlii
GATCTAAAATATATACACACACACACACACACACACACACACATGTAGCACGTCTCCTAACCACATGAGCTATATGTGTGAATGAGTGAATAATCTATAGTTGTAATCTCTCTCCAGAAGCACGGCTGGACCCATAATAATGTATCAGTAACAAGTTAACATGGTAATAAGGTCAATTCCATGTGACTTATGAGAACGCTTTTGAGAGAAGAGCTCTGGGAGCCAGCCAGCATCAATGAAATCGGCTGGCTACTTTATGAAGTGTCTAGCTAGCTGCTTAGCTGGTCATATAGAAGAGATAACCGAAACACTGCTGGCTATTAATAGCTAAAGACCACAAAAACATGTAAATTATGTATAATTTGGCTGCATACACAAAATTGTACATACTCTAAATAATGTAAACACACATCCTGTAATGAATTTATGTAACCAGGACATTTATTAATTGTGATTTGTCTGTAATAACAATCTTTAATCAAATAGCCACATGCATATGATTAGATATAGCATCAATAACTAGGCTGTACTAAATGGCTTTGTATTCGGTTATGTTAGATATGTTAGAGGGCAATTTAAGAATGACTCTGTGTGCAATGTAGATGTTTAACCTCATTCTTGATAGTTTTAAATACATTTGGAGGAAACTTACATGCTTTAAAGTTACTGAAATGTACCGAGACTGTCTTTAATGCACAAAGATAAGGGCTGGCGTCATAGATTATAAACACAAGACCAGCCGTTTGTCTCTTGTCTGGCGAACCTTTTTCGTCTACTGTTCACAAGGAATGTAAATAAACTATAACCACCCTCTCTGGTGTTTGAGCAAAATCATGCCACACGACAATCTGGCATGTTGTTGACAATAAAGAGGAAAACTGCAAAACACTTCCACAGTAAACAATCAAACCACAACTGCAAGTGCGGCTTCACGAGACTGGAGTTCTGTCAGTGACGTCATTTCCGCCTTCTTCTTTGGTGCATTTTCCTTACAGGAGTTATCGATTTTTCAATGGCGCGTAATTCAAAGTTTCCATGCAAGTGTGCTTTGCTTTGTAATGTTGTTATATTTACTTCGATTTAATAAAATATGCCGATATTGTTATTAAGAAATAAACATAAAAAATTGTGTCATGAGCTCTTTAAACGTGAAATGATGCATGTTTACATGAAGATGAATAAAAGTGTTTAAACAGGATGAACACTCCCTACTTTACTGAAATCCACACACCAACCCAAACTGGCAATATTCCATACCACCATGTAACGTTAGCACAAACAGATATTGTATAAACATTGTGTTGAATTACAATCAAACACAGCACAGACATATAGAACTGAAAAACTGTGAGAATTATTTTAAATATAACACCAGAACCTGGAGAAAGAGTTTTTATGCTTTTTTTATTTAGAAAACCCTGAAAATAAGTTATTAGAAAATTGTGATGCAGCTCATCAACTGCTCTACAAAACATTATGAATATTTCCGTCCCTGTTACTGCAGGCCCGATGGGGTGCTGTGTATGTTTTTTTTTTTTGTTTTTTTCCCCCTATTTATTTATTTTTTTGTTTGTTTGTTTATTTGTTTGTTCATTTAATTAATTAATTAATTTCCCCCCAGGTTAGAGAAGGTTTGTGCTCTGCGAGTGCTTCTAGTATATAAATAGTTCTGTCGTTATGACAATTGGCTGAAATGAATCTTGAAGATAAATTTCAAAATTCAACAAAATGTCAAAATATACAGGAATTGTGTAAAACCCCTCTCGTATTTTTGCTCCTGATTTAGGTGTATGTAAAGACGCAAGGTGTGCCCAACCTAAGCCTGTCAATAATCAGGGACGAGTATCCTGATAAGCCTTTGGTGTTGAGAGGCATTAACAGCCAGAAGGCGCTCTCACAGCAGTACCAACCAGTCCTGATGCTGAGCAAGAGCTACACGCTGCACTGGAACGGACAGGCACCCCGAGAAATTGTCCTGTCACTTGCCAACTTTGACCCGTAAGCACTGAAACACATTGATTTATCTGTAATATATTGAACATAAACCATAAATGAAGTAATAATCACATTGTGGTGGTGGTGTAGAGGCGAGTGGGTGCTCTTTGGCCTCTGCTACCCTTCAGACACGGTTTTTCAGGTGATGTCAGACATTTACGACCGCCAGAAAAACACATTTGATGGCATGGAGGACTACGGCTCAGTCTCCTCACTGGCTGATCTGGAAAAGCGCCAACAGGACAGGAAGTTCTTCTTTGACCGGGATGCCGGGTGAGAGTCTCAGACAGACCCCTTTATTAAATATTTTAATATGTGTGTTTGAACAATAAATCATTTAATGTGTGTGTTTGAAAGCCTTTGGAACAGTTTGAAGAAGGGATAAACCTGTTACACCAATGCACCATTTAGGTGTCAATACTCAATAGAATAAAAACACACTCTCTGTAATTAAATTCTGATCAAGCACAGGCAACAGTGAAACTGTCTTGGAATTAAATCATGGAGGTAATCTAGTTTCGGAAATAGGGTTATCTGATTAATACGGTGATTTCTGCTAAGTGTGATGTTTAACATGTTCTAACTTTCTCTCACTCTTTTACACAACCTGGTACAATTAATCCAACACACCGTGATGCTATTTTCTAATAAGAGCCCAAATGCATCGTTTTTTGTTGTTGTTGTTGTTTTTTTTTAAATTATATGAATAACTCGTGTGACAATAGAGTCGGAATAATTGTAGACTTCTTAATATTTACTAGAAGTTGCACTGATAAAGGAAAGTGCATGGGCCCAATCCTGAGTACAGATTGCATGGAATTCACTCACACCAATTATAACAGTACCACTTCTGGTTATAATGGACTCGAGATTAAAGCTTATTTAGCGAGTCTAGCCTGTGGATATGATGAGTTCCCAACTCAATAGCGTTTACATAAATGATACATGCTTTTTTTTGGGGTTTTTTTTAAACAAGTGCAGCACTATATTCATATATTCTTTAATAACAGATGAGATCATTTTCCCTTTCTTCTTCAGTCTGCTGTGGTTGTACACTCGAGCTCGCCATCCCCGTAACGGCCACAGTTACTGCTCCACCCGAGGCTGTGAGCGGGTGAAGATCACCGCCACCACCAGCACTACACAAACGTGTAACTGCACCGCAGCGGCATATCCCAAGTACACCAAAAAGCCCATCGCATCCGTGCCTATGCCTAAGCCTGTCACGCAGCCCAACGCCGGAGTTGGTGCCTCAAATGTAATCCACTACCAAGAATTATGTTTTACAAATCCTTTAACCCTAGACTTTTTTTTGTTTTTATAAATGAAACTTTTTGCATGCCACCTCTTTTTGTGCCTCTATTACTCTTGATTTCTGTTTTTGTTTCATCTACTCTCCCAGGGACTTTAATTAATTTATTTAAATGCCCCTGCTCCTAGAGAGCAGATGATGTCATTAGGTTATCATAACCTATGTAAACAGCTCAACTTTCTCTTTTCTTTTCATCCCATTCAGCTTTTATAACTTCCAATGTATTATTCCTTATTTATACATTAGATCTGATACAGAGACTTTAATTACCATATGAAATGTTTAATGTTAATAAATGCATTTCTATCCTGTACCACCGGATGCGTTTGTGTAGCTGGTCTTCTCCAGTGACCCGTGGAACCTCTACCTCCAGACACAGATTAAATCCCTCAGTGTTGCTGATGAGCAGAAAAATGACACGCAGGCCTTCATCACAGTGAGTAGTGTCTGTCAGTGTATTCTCAGAGTATACAAACTAAAACTAAATTATCTAGCAGAAGAGCTAATATAGATTTATTAATCCTTTCATTTTTCTTATTAGGTGAACACCACACAGTTTAATCTCACTAAAACCGGCTTCCTCACCGTCACTATAGACGCCTGCACCGGCAAAGTCCTCAAGAAGTCGTTTTTTCCAAAGCAGGACTCCAAAATGGCGCAGTATTTCCAGACTGGAATTCCGACACGGTAAAACTGATCAGTCCAGCGACACGCACTGAGCATTTGCTCTTACACAATTCCTTCCTCCCACTAGTTCCAGAAAGCTTTACAAAATTAATTCCAAGTAAATACTTGTGCATTGTTCCTTCTTTTCCAAAAGGTTCTACATCTAATTAGGTGTAGTACTTTTTGGGAAAAGAGAAACAATACAGCAGTGCAGTTTTAGATGCTATACATAAATCTATTTTTATATCATGTGCATTTTGTGGCTAGGCTGCAGGTCCACTGCACCTCTGACCAGGATGAAGCTCTTGCTGAAGATGAATATTATGGTTTAAAATGTCTTCATTTTTATACTAAAAAAGGCACAAAATACCAAAAATAAAGAACATGTAGGTGTACCTGTTCTTTGCTCTTTTTTGTTTTTGCTTAGAAAAGTAATAAGAAGAACAAAATGGGCACTCAGAGTGCAAATATGAACCAAAATGTCAAAATTTGTTTTAAAAAAAATTCTATGTTAAAAAAATCATTAAAAACAATTCCTGGATCCAGAATTTTGTCCGGATTATTTCCAAAATGCAAATTGATGCAAATTTCCTGAAAATCCACTTATATGTATTTGTGGAATTCTGTTAAAAAGAAACAAAATGTAAGTAGAATAATGAATAGTCTTTACAAAAATACAGGAAAGGACCCATAAAGTGGACAAAACATTCTTGTGTGGTTACCCAGTCTGAACATTCACACCAGAAATGGTAATGATTAGTGACAGTGTTTTTGATAGGCAACTGTGGACAGACGGACTGACATAGTGCATGATTTCAACGCCCCTCACGCCCATTGGGCTGACTGCGAAAACACTGATTTTTCGAATAAGGAAATGACAAGTTTGTGTTTCAGAAGATACTCTATGATTTTTAGATAATTATTTCTTTAACCCTATCCTGCAACATTCGATATGTTGAGTCTCCATTTGAATGGTGTTTTTTCCTCCTTTTCTTTTTTAATGTCTGTGACCAGGACTCTGTTTTGGGGAATGTATCAGTTAGTAAATGATGTACTGAGGCAGGATGATGTAGATCAATATGGCTCAGGTTGGCAGAACTTTTGGAGGAGAAATCGATGAAGATCTAAATGAAATTAATCTGGGAATAATATCTGACTCCTGTAATCAAGTTTCTTTTTTTACACCTCTGCCTATTTTTATGAATCCATATATGGGAAATGGTTTTAATGTATTTAATAAATTTTTAGCATTTTTCAAATCTTTTATTTATTTTGTTTATAAACCTCACCCAGGTCGATTGTCCTGGTGGCTTCAAGAGGACAACCTGATGGATTTGCTGGGGTAGCGCAGTATCTCATCCCCCTGGGAGCAGCCAAAGTGGCAGATTTGCAAACGAAAGGTTTGTTATGAATGATGAACAGTCTTAATTCTAGTGTTTGTATTTTGTTGATCTGTATCTCGAGGTGTACGATGTAATAACTACCGTTCAGATTAGGCAAACTAAAGCCCAACTTTTTTACAATAAGAATTTGATTTTTAAAATCCCATGACAATATTAGCCTTTCAACTAGCGCAAGCCTTGTATCCAAATAAAGTATCAGTTAACATCAGAGAGTAACTTTGGTATTTACCTTGAAGTTTAGAAAGGTTCTTCAGAAATGGAATGTTACAGTATTTAAACCATGAAAAGGAAAATATCAGTTGCACAGTTTACATTAATAGACAAGGTACCAAATGTGGAAACATTGTTAAGATTGAACCATTACATTGCAAAATATTGGCTATAGAGTCATTATGGGTCAGTCAGGGTACTTTTTCTAGCACAGGACTCTAGCTCTTGGTTGCTGTATAAAATTAAGGTTGTTAAACTTACAAAACACAGTAGTGTTACAACAGTTTTCTTACTTGGACCCCTAATAAAGTAAATGCATAAAATCGAGAGCAAATAATGAAAGTAAAAGTTCCACCAAAAAGTATCTTTTGAGACTCTGTATGGAAAAGACAATGTGTTTCCCCAGAAGGATGACAGGTATACTTTTAACAGTTTTATGTCCCAAGTGCAGGTTCTCATGAGGCTACTAGCATATAGACGTCCCACAGAGTTTTCTTCATTCTCCTATGTAGGAGAGGTTTGAGTGCCATTTGGAACATTTTTTGGACTGCTGACAGATCTCTTCTTTTCTTTTTGTTAGGGAGTCTGTCGTTTTTTGGCTTTCAGGGATCATCATCATCGCCTCCACCATGGGTCTCCTTCTTGGTAAACCAGGGTCAAGAGGTTGTACAAAAATATATCCCTCTCTCCCTAGATGAATATTCATGCACTCCAGATGAGAAGTCACCACAACGGAAAGATCTAGAACTGCTGAGGCGACTATGGAGTTAAAGACCTTACACTGTGAACAAAACAGGCAGAAATTGAATGTGAACTATTGAACTTTATTTATTTCTGGTGAACAAAACACCCTTTGGGGGGAGCATTTTATAGAGTACACTGTGTGTGTGTGTGTGTGCGTGTGTGCGTGTGCGTGCAAGTGTGAGCATATGTCTTTTGTCTTGCTGTTGTCCTGCATTTTGTCCCTAGGCACCAAATGTTGCACTTTTAGTAACATCAACCAAACTTTCCACAGGAAGCATCCAAATCAAATTGTACAGGGAAACAAACATATTTGTGTGTGTAAGCAAGAAGCTGAAACATTTCAAAAATGATAATGAGCAATAAAACTGAAACTGCCGAAATAAAATAGAAAGTGAATATTTAACCCACCGAAACAAATTTAAAACAAATATTTAATCTGTCAGAACAACTTTAAAACAAATACTTAACCCGTCAAAACAAATTTAAAACAAATACATATCCCATCAGAGTAAGTTTCAAACTAATACCCAACCCGTCAGGACAAGTTTAAAACAAATACATGAACCATCAGAGCAAATTTATAACTAATATGGTGCTGATCAGTTAACGGTTTAATGTCTGTTTTAAGGAAAACGGTCTCACAGATGACGTGATGGTCTTTATTTTCTGGTGTTTGACGAGTGTTGTGTCTGTGGCTGAATCACGTTCTTTCCATTATAGAGTGCAAATGAACACTGAACCGTTGCTGCAATGTAATGTCCAAATGTGAGATGTAAAGAGAGAGGAATGTCTTTAAGAATAGAGTTATGAGTTATAGTCTACTTATTTGTACTAAAGAATACTTTGTTTAGAAGTTACTGAATACACAGAAGTAAATATACGTGTAATGCTCACTTGGGACAAGTGATTCCTTCGTTCCGCAGTGTTTCTTTTTATACGGATATGAATAATAACTCCTCTTTCTGCGCACATACACGTCTTCCTACTTGACAGTTCTTCAACATTCAAGGTTTGAAGATTGGAGTCAGCCATCTTTCTTGTTTTTCCTCATTTATTTATTTATCTGTATACAGTACAGGACTGTTTATGGAATTGCTGATCGTTACACTTTTACACAGTAGGCATGCACTGATATTCAGATCCTGATGGTGACTAAAGATTTTCAGTGTACAGTATTAATGAGAAGTGCTGATTTTCTGCTTGTTGAAAATTTGATGACTTTTAAAGGAAAGCAGTACATACAATTATTGAGGTATTATTAGTGAGGTGGATATCACTGAACAGTAGAATAGGGTCAGAGATATCCACCCAGCCCGAGGTGAATAACTGATTTAGTATATACTGTTTTTTTTTATAGGTTATTGGTACATTTCTGTTTAATTCAAGCATGACCTTGAGTTAGGAAGGTGGATAATAAGTAATTATTTACTGAGAAAAAGTATGATGTATAGAATTGTCCGAGGTGGATAACACCCTCCAAAGCTGATTAATTCTCCATATCATATAATCAGTAATCAATAGTTCACCATATCGAAAGTCGACTTCTATAATTTTTATTATTCATTCAAAAATATTTTCATTGTAGACGGTCACATTACAATGTTGCATGTACCAGTCATGCAATAATCATTTTAACTTATCCAGTGGCAGTGATGTAATTCCAAGAATTATTTGATGGCTTTCCACTAATGAAAGAAGAGAAAATATCTGGAATGTATATCTATTAGTATACAGTACACGGGATAGTGCAGTCGGACTGCTCTGCTATCACTGATTGAAAACATTATTTTGAGTGGATAACGCTTGAATTAAAATGATGGACATGCACAGTTTGTCACACACCTGCACTCGGAGCAGGCGGTGTCATCATTATCACACTTTAAAATAGAAAAATTAACCAAAAGCATCTTAATTAGTTTTTCTTGGGTTTTTGAGTACAGAATGTACTGAACTCTGAATGAGTAGGCGATAACCAGATGCTGTTAGCTATACAAGCACTTTGCTTGGCTCGAAATCTTGTTTTAGTGGAGTTTTGTTTTTTTTTGTTTTTTTTGCTTCTGTTCCTGTATAGTATATACTAAAATATTATTTACCTCTGAAGTGGTGTATAACATGGAATTTACTATTCAATAACATCCACCTTGCCTTTGGCGTATAATTTTTAATTATAATGAGACAACAAACCCTTCAGAGATGTCTTCATCCATCCATATATACATAAGCATGAATAAAACATGCTGGGGTTTTACTCCTCTGACACCTCTGCCATTTTTTGATGAATTAAATGGTGTTTTGTGGCTCAGCGTCGAGTTGGTTCCTATTTGTACTTAAAACACGCCAGCTACAGACAGCCGTTTCCACATCAGCTTCTCTTTCACTTTTTGTTGAGGGACAAAACCCCCGTAGTTTGTCGTTATTGAGAAGGTGCAAGTGGAGTTGGAGTTTTACCTCCGTGCTGGCACTGGAGACATAAATACAAAACAGGAAACTTCCAACGTCACTTTGCAGCA
Source organism: Neosilurus hyrtlii (assembly GCA_028564935.1). Taxonomy (NCBI): domain Eukaryota; kingdom Metazoa; phylum Chordata; class Actinopteri; order Siluriformes; family Plotosidae; genus Neosilurus; species Neosilurus hyrtlii. The sequence goes on from JAOUQZ010000027.1 coordinate 15,717,942, forward strand.
AACATACATTTTTGTTGTTGTTTAATAACTATAGAATAATATATTGTATAAGTGGTTGTATCAGGGCATGCCTACTTCAGAGTGCAACCTCTAGCACTTTACATGCACACCCTTCATTTTCCCCTCATACTCGAACCTGATCTGTAATAAAGACACTGTTACAGTGCCAACGCACACAGATGCTTTCAGCTTTAAGGGAAATGACCTGTTTATAAACCACTGTATTGTTAGAGATTTCTAATAGAAGTTGTTGTAATGTTTTTTCTTCTGCTTCTTTTATATCTTTTTATGTGTAAGGGTTTGTTAACCGTGCATTTATACGAGTGCCTTTTACTTATTTCAAGAATTATTTTATACCTCTTCTAGTGCCAAGTCTTTTCTATAGTATTGCTTTTGTTCTGAATTTTGGATAAAATGTTTACACTTGGACTTCTAGGTGTGTCTTTATTGTAAATGTGTTTTATTTACACTCTTATTTACACTGTTATTCACAGAATGACTGGGTTTTTATTATTTGTATTCTTCACTTCATTACACAGAACAGAACTGAACAAGTTCTGTATACAAATACAATTTATTTCATACATTTCACAGTCATTAATTTTATACTGTTAATGTAGATTAAAAAAAGGAAAATTACAAAAAAAGCTATCCAGTTACTAAGAACAGGTTTTGTATTATGAGGTCACTTCAGGTAGCTGGCACCTTAATTTTAATTTAATGGCTAAAAAACTGTTGCTGCCTCAGAATCATGTAAAAATTAAAAGAAACATTCATTCATTCATTTCCTGAATGGCTTATTCTTAATTAGGGTTAAAAGAAACATAAAACATTAAAAGTTTATTATTATAAAGTCAAACTTTTCACAGTATTGCAATATATTTTCCTGATTCCATTATATTTATTCCATTATAACAATGTTTTCATCTGATTTCATAGTTTATTGTTGTAATGTCATAGGTTTATGTCTAAGTAACATGAATGAATATATATATATATATATATATATATATATAGCATGAAAGGTTTCACATTCCAACATGATAAATATTATAATGGTATGTTTATATTTTAAATAAGATGAGAATATATTGTTATAACCTGAAAATGTTTACGTTTTAACCTGATAAATGTTTAATGTCCTTATTATTTATTTCAGAATAAGATGAAGAGTGTGATGTTATAACAGTAATCCTTTTATAACGTGATACTGATCATCTTTCACCTGAGTACTAGCAATATGCCGCAGAGACTTATTAATACATACTGAGTCTTATGCTTATAGTACTGGTGTGTCTGTGTTTGTTTTAGTTTTCTTTTTTTTTTATATACATTTTTTTCCACTATAGTGCAGGATCGCCACTAGGGGGCAGAGTAGTATCTCTGAGAGGATATCAGTCTTCTCTCCTTGTTACTTACCATCTCTCTCTCTCTCTCTCTCTCTCTCTCTCTTTCTGTCTCTCTCTCTCTTTCTCTCCATCAAACATGATAAAACAGGCCTTCAATTCTGACCAAATTATCCTTCCGTATAACTGTCCAGACGTGACTGGACTGCAGAGCAAGTTATTAATTTAATTTATTGGTTGCTGTATGGATGCTGACAGGCAGTCCGGGGCAGCTCCATCAGACCTCAGTCCTTACATCTTACCAGGTGTTGCACCTGGAGTGCCCTGGAAAGGGAGCGAGACATTGGCTCATGTATTATGAGGCTTTGGGGTTGTTGTATGAGAATTTTTAAGATATACACAAATATAAGGTTGTCAGTGGTTAGCTGAGTCTATTATGTACACATTTTACTGTGTTATACTACAGGGATGTGTTCTCAAATCTGATTGGACAGAAAAAATGAAAAAACAAATGCAAACTGTCACTTTTACACATCATAACCCTTTAAGTATCACCAACTGATTTGATTTTAATAATCCGTTTCACCGTCGTGGTGCATTGTGGGTAATACCACTACCTATGCAGCCCCAGGCACAAGTGCATACGAAGTGCATTGTGCCTTAGTTTTGTGGAAACGAAACACATGGAAAAGGTACATTAATACGCACATCAGGTTCCGAACTGTTCAAAACTGTGTGTTAGTAAAAAGCACTCTCGCTCAGTGGGTCTCCTGTCTACAATGAAACACATGAGTAAAACTCACTCAACTGTCAAAACATTCAATTCTGTTAGGGTCGCAGGGAAGCTAGAGCCTATGTCAAGCTACACTGGGTGAAGGTGGGGTACGCCCCTAAGTGCTCACCAGACTATTAGACTGTGGGTTGGATTCCGGAATACCAAGAAAAAACCCACACAAGCACAGGGAGAACGTGCAAACCCTACACAGAAAGACCCGAGCCCAGGAATCGAACCCAGGACCTTCTTGCTGTGAGGTGGACATGATAACCACTACCCATGCTGCCTCTGTGTAAAACTATAAAGAAAGTATTATTATTTTAATTTCCCCCTAAGCCTGAACCAGCATTTCATTTCCCAGCATTTTTTCTTGACTCTGATTGAGGCTTAACACGAAGCTCGACAGGAATCCATATAACAGCAAAAGGCACACCATGTCATTCAGGGATTATGGCCAAATTAACTTTGTTGGCAGGTGAAAGGCTTAAAATGTGATTTAGCTGATTTACATGCTGCTGGATCCTGAACCATATACTACTATAGTGTAGGCTGGTGTAAATAACACGTTTTCCACAGCTACACCTGCAACTGCATTCCATCTACATCAGTAGATAATAAAGTGTTTAAATGTGAATAAGTAAATATACACTGATGCTTAAATTAATTGTATGTATTACTTAATGAAACCTTATGAGCTCGTGAAATTGTAATGGTAATTGTGTGTCATAAAACAAAGCCAATGTTTTTGTTTATGTGCTCTTTTGGACAAAACCGGTCGAGAATTCATCTGTTTTACTTAAAGCTCATTAAAGTTTTTACATAAATGTATTTGCTTTGTGCAAGTAGTGTTGTGGCTATCATGACCGTCTCGCAGTAAGAAGGTCCTGGGTTTGAGTCCTGGGCTTGGTAAGGGGCATCTCTGTGTGGAGTTTGCATGTTCTCCTTGTGCTTTTGTGGGTTTCCTCCAGGTACTGTGGTTTCCTTTTACAGTTTAGAGAAACATATTAGGCTAATTCCCTGTTCTTGATTGTTCCTAGGTGAGTGTGAATGGTTGTGTGTGTGTTTGTGTGTTGGATTTGAGAAAAAAAAAACTTTTCATGATGTGGTGTTATGCATGTTCTCCCCGTGCCTGCAGAGGTGGCATTCATATTCGGCTAAAAGGCTGTTCCAGACTGCCTTTCGGTGTGAATGTGTACTATTTACAGTTTAAAATATGAATATGGTGTTTTCATCAAACTGCAGACAGGAGCAGTGGATTCTTTACTTGGGTGTATTAATCTTTTATAATAGCACTGTTATCTATAAAACTACAAAAAGTGAATTGAAAATAAACTATAAAACATCTGTATTTTATAGTAAATGAAACACTGAAGCATGTCAGTATTCAGAATTGCAATTGATTTCTGTTTCAAAGGTAGCAAGGTCAAAACTGCTTATTGCAACAATACAGATGTGAGTTTTACATGTAATGCTAAGCTGCTAGCATTAAAACGTAAATGGTTGTATATTCAACAGAAAGCTAGACAGTAGCTCAAAGCATATTGAACATAAAGTATTCAATTCAACTGATCAACGGCTGCGTTGTGATACCGGATATCCAAAATCTTTGGGTTCCTTTATTTTAAGCTGCACATTTTACATGCATGCTAACATCTGGGTTATCAGGAAGCTCGTTAAGTCTGTTCGTTGGACTATGCTGGTGAATATGGCTGACTTTGTGCTAGTGTGTGCGTGTGGTGCAGCAGTTGAGGATATTCCCGCGTAGCCCAGGCATGGGGTTGTGAATAATTAAGCAGCCCTGAAAGCAAGATAAGGGGGCGCTGCCATGGCGACAACCTCCCGTGGTCTTGGCACTTGGTGGGGTAATGTAAATGCTGCCAAATCTAATGTCAGCCAAGGATTTCATAAAACACACAAGAACTACTTGGTTAATCCTTCAAAAATAACACTGAATGATCCTGCTGTAGGTCTCGGAGCTTGTGCGTGCAGGAAGTTCCTGCCTGGTATCAAGTAGAAAAACTACAAAAATAAGTATGTCCCTGTTAAAGTGATTTTCAACATCTTAAAAAAAACAAATGTTTCTGCTCAAGGAGCTGACTGGAGCCTGAGGCCACGGGTGTATTTGCAAGGGGTGTACTCAATTTTTCACACCTGTAGGGCTTAACATGCCATACATTAACAGCTACCTGACTATTAGTCAAAGAAAATAGAGGAGATAATTTTATTTTTCAACATGTATTATTTTTTAGAATAGATTACATATAAGATACTAAAACTTAGTGATTTCATGGAAGTATAATTTATATATATATATATATATATATATATATAAGATCTTGAGTTGATTTTCCGTAGAACAGTGCTCGATACGTCGAAGTAGAGCTAAATATATTGTATGTGGGAAAAAATAACAGTACTACAGTTTCATCCCAACAAGCCTGTTTCGTGGTTGCCCCTCATCAGGGAAATCCCCTGATGAGTTGGCAACCACGAAACAGGCTTGTCGGGATGAAATCGTAGTACTGTTATTTTTTCCCACATACAATATATATATATATATACAGTATAGTGTGTATAAAGGAAATACATCATATATCCACTATACATATTTTGACCTATATACAAAGAAATGCCAGGGTTTTTTCTGCAACCGCTATATCTGGAAATGTTAAAGGGGACGTGGCATGGAATTTCTGTTAAGTTTTTGTTTTTGAAGTCAGATTTGTTGATGACACTTGTAGGATATTAGAAACAGAGCAAAGGTATTAGCACTTTTTGTACGTATTTATTATCTGATGGCAAGTTGCCACACATTCTAATAATAAAAATGTAGATATCCTGTGAAACTCTCCACAAAATATTCTCTGGTCTATATGACGTGATTCATAACAACAACAACAACAACAACAACAACAATATTAAACAACATTAAAAAAAAAAACAGCATGCAATTATCGAGTAATATTTTACACACTACACACACAGAGAGGTGAAATCGAGGGGTGCTGATACTTTGTGGCAAGCAACAGATGGACTGTAGCCAATTACTGAGACAGACACACACTCCACACACAAACACTCATCATGAAGCTGTCAATCAAACGTCAAACGATCCAATATCACAGGTCGAGGAAGGAGAACCTGCAATAATAAAGTAATACAACAAAATATCATGCCACGACATTTTTTTAACCCCACCCCCCACCCCCTCCACTAGGTGGATGTACTAACTGCTGCGCCACCACACCACCCATACTTGTGTACATCATATCATTTTAATAAAAAGTAATTAAAACACAGCACCGCCCACCACCGTCTGGCCCCGCCCTTCAGTAGGAGACCACTCATTTTTAAAGATACGCTGATGGAGACTCTCTGAGCGACTCTTAGCTTCCTCACGCTGTACCTGAGACTCTATTTTTTTATTTTAGGTAAAGGATCCTGTCATCAAATATCCAATCTTATTCATTTCTTTTTAAAAATACAGAAATATTTATTTGTTTGCATTCCTCTGTATGTATGTCCGACCTAAGAGTCATTACTGTATACTGTTTATAAAATAACCTTAAATTACCAGCGCATCGCTGATTTTTTTTTTTATTCTGGACGCCGTTCTGAACGCTGCCAAAGGGACTGAGAAATGAGCTGAGCCCCTGCGTTCTCCGCTACAAAGGGAATCCGCAAATGGAACCAGAACAAAGAATAAAGTGAGCTTCATAACTAATTATTATTTTTTATTTTTTTATTTTTTTTGTAAATTAAAAATTAAATAAATATCTCCACATGAGTAAAGTAGGCCAGTGCTGTTTGATGTTATACCGAATGCGTTCTATGCATCGAGTTTCAAGGGCTTCACTTTAGTTAGTATTCTCTTCATTTGCATACATACAGAAAAAAGAGGAAAAAAGAAAAGAAAAGAAAAGAAAAGAAAAGGAAAAAAAAGAAAAGGCTTGTTGTGTTGGTTTATTCCAGCTGTTTAGCAAAATCACATATGGAGGAAAAGTCCTTGGGATAAAGAACAAAGAAAAAATACCACCAAGTCTCGCTTTAAAGATTCGATTCAACATCAATTTATTCTCCATTTATTAAATCCATCTTCCCATCACATCCGTTCATAAATCAACTTGTCTGTTGTTTATTTCCTTAAAGAGTGATGAGTATCAGCCAATAAAAGTGCAAGAAGAAAACAATGACGCCGAAACCAACTGAACAACATCCATCATGCAATAAATACTCTCTCTTATCACTGCCTAATCCTACTACCAGACTCGCAGGAGCCTATCTCAGCCAACACCGGTACACCCTGATCAGCTTATAAGTCTAACACACACACAACCGTTCACACTCACACCTAGGGGCGATTTTGAACAGCCAATTAGCCTACTGTGCATGTCTCTGGACTGTAGGAGGAAACCGGAGTGTCCGGAGGATAGACAGTGACCAGAACTTTGTCTCCAGAGTGCATACAGAGCACGTGTCCAACAGTTTACCGTTTCTGGGTTAGCAACTGCGTCATTCAGGTTTGGGGAGAGACATGAACACTGAGTCTATTTTCACTTTACATAATTTACGATGGCTTTTCATGAGATGATTTTTACTTTACTCTGGGTTTACACTGGGGCAGGATATCTGTGATCTCCACAATTTGAGAGATTTGTGATGAGAGTGGGGGGGTCGTAGAATCGAATCGGTGGATTTGTGATGTCTATGATCTTGAGGGATCATAGTGGATTTGTGATGATCTTGAGGGAACTTGGTGGATTTGTGATGATCTTGAGGGAACTTGGTGGATTTGTGATGATC
>JAOUQZ010000027.1:15724965-15738527 GCA_028564935.1 Neosilurus hyrtlii
TATATATATATATATATATATATATATATATATTTGTGAGTGGTACGGTAATGCAGTGGTTAACACATTCCCCTCACAGCAAGAACGAATGGGTTCGATTCTCGGACTTGGGGAGTTTGCATGGTCTCCCCGTGCTTGTGTGGGTTTATTCCAGGTTCTCCGCTTTTCTCCAACAGTTCAAAGATGTGTACAGTAGGCTAACTGGCTGTTCTAAATAACCCCATGGTGTGAGTGTGAGTGTGAATGGTTGTATGTGTGTTGGCTGTGCGATGGTCTGGTAAGCTGTTCAGCGTGTACCCCGCCCTCACCCAGAGTCGGCTGAGATGGGCGCCAGGTTTAAGATAATTATTGTTGATAGAGTTCACAGTGATAAGGTTTATGGACGATGGATTTTATTGTCCGTTACCATGGAGCCATTCGTCATGTGTGGGTTCGCTGTCGCTCCATTTGATCCTGTGATGAGTTATAGATTTTTTTAAAGGTGGTTAGAAAAACACACTCACTTAGGGTTAATTGGGTTTCAGCATCATTTAAGGTATTCAGCTCACTTGCTCTCTCTCTGCCTCTCCTGATTCATTTCTTCTTGCATCTCTAATGTATCTATGTCATCTAATTATGGATATAACTACACACCACAATCACCAGTTTCACTCTCAGTGGCATCTCCAGAATGCTTTAGCATAAGACCGTTATGGAAGTGAAATTACAGTGAAGTTCTGCTTTACTTTCTCTTTGATTTGTCATAGTATTTATTATTTATTTTTTATAGTTGCATTATAACTGGGACTTCTTTAATTGGTATCATACATCATCACTCTCCAAATATATGGTTTTATCTGACAGTTAAACTTTCTGCAATAATTGACCAATGTTAGGAGTGTCTCTCTTTAATTGGATTCTTATACAAGAAATTACTAATTTCTTGTATAACTACTATAATTACTAACTTAGTAATACTAAACATTAGATTCTATCGTAGCACTTCTGAATTCTCTGATTTGATAGGTGAGAAGGTATTTATTTTCTGTGACAGCATCTTGGACAGCAGTTCTACTGGTGGAAAAAAAGTTATACAGGTTTATATCAATGCACTCACTCTTATAAGCTGTAAGTGTTTTAAATTTATCACACATCATCTACTTTAGTGTCAGAAATTTAAGCATGCTGGAGTGGAGATAGGATATTTTCTCAGCAGGTGTGTGTGTGTGAGCAAAATCAATAAATAATTACACAGTTTTGAACTCTGCTGCTTATAAAGAACTGCTTCATCCCAGGCCTTCACCAATAGGCTGGGGAATGTGTCTATGAACCATCTCTTAAGCTCAAGCTTCTTCAGTTCTTGGGTTGTATTGCTTCAGCTGCAGCACCACATATATGATGGTGGGTTGAAAAGTTCATAGTAATCCAACTCACCATGAGGATGAGAGCTTCTATGCCAAGGGGAGACTACATTGAAAAATAAGCCTCAAGTAGCACTGTGGATCAGTAAAATAACTCTGATGTAGTTTGTGTTCAAGCAGGCGCACCTTTGTTCCTGAGCTACAAAATATGTCTTGCAGTCTGCATCCCCTTGATGTGATTCCAGTGAATTAATAAATGGATTTGTAGATATGCTTGGTTTATTTACTTATGCAAAACCAGCGTACGTAACATGGCGCACATAACCTGACAGAAAATGTAGAAAATGGTGCGCATATATTTTTGAACCTGAACTCATAGTCAATGTGTTGCAGCACATTTTCATGTGAAATCAATGTTAACAAACTCATGTTTTCCCCTACATGTAGGAAGCTTCTAAAAGTTGACCATGGAAGCTAACAGTAGGTCAACTGCAGACACAATACTTACAGTATATGACATGGGCACTTTGTGGAGCTGCCATCTTGCACACTATTGGTTGGGGTTTGGGTTAGGAACTTCTGGGAGACCTTCTAGCTGTTAGCATGTGTTCTGTCAGGGGGGTGTCTTGTATTGAAGTGGGTGTGTCTTGTAGTCAGTGCAACTGTGGACAAACAGAGATAAAATTGCATTTGAGTCAAAACTTGAACACTGGTTACAGTTGAACCAGAATATTACCAAACTACCGTGTTTCCCCGATAATAAGACCTACCCTTACTTCAGCAGAATGGTCCAAAATAAGCCCTACCCTGAAAATAAGACCTAGCTAAATCCAAATTTTGTCCCAACCCTCCCCTCATTTTAACAGTCATCATTTTACTGGTATTATCCTGTCTGTTTTGACCCCAGACATGAGTGCAAAAAGTAGAGCTACACCTCTGAGTACTAGAAAGCAGTTGTGGAGGACTTACCTGTTTATTGAAATTGCTGGTAATGTTAATTAAAATAAGACCTACCCCAAAAATAAGCCCTATGGTGTTTTTTGTTCCGAAAAAAAAAAAATAAGACAGTGTCTTATTATCGGGGAAACACGGTAGAATATAACACTTTCCTAACCATTTTAATCAGTTTTAACACCTGTTTTTAGTTTGATCCATGGGTATAGGAGCACCACCTACTGACTAAATGGTGTAATTCCACACTGGATAAAATATAAGCTTTAAAGTGCATATTAGTATAGTCCAAATAAGTTAATAAATAGTTGTTTATCCTGTTCATTTCTCAGACTAGTACATGCACAATACTGTGTCCTTCGTACAAAATGATGATCCAGTTTGCATTTGCAAATTGAACCTGTTTGAAATCGCAAAGTCACGGCCTATGATCTGACGAGAGGAGGGTTTATTTTAGTCTGATCTGTGTTGTATAAGGTCTCACTGACAGAGGTGCATGGAGTTCTTTTTTTAACCAGACTTTTCTGGCCATGATGAATTCAGAATGGAACTGATTCAAAGGGGAGGACTGAACTCCGACTGACAAAGCATGAAAATGAAAAGGACCAGAGAGTGGGAGTCATAAAGGTGGATCTGAATGTTTTTAAGAATATCTTAAAATTTAGCGAAGTAAGAATGACCTTAGCTCGTAAATTAAACTAGAGTTTGGCTTGTTTGCTATCACTAGTCTCAGAGGGAGCATTTTGTCCACCAGTTTGTAGCTGTCACATTATACAAAATGGGAAGGGACGAGTGGCTGGTGGTGTAGAAGAAAAATTTGGGGGTATCAGGTGCCACTGGGGGCGCTATGTGGGTTTTGGCCCATGAACTGTGGAAAGTCTGTTGGCTGTTGGTCTGAAATGTCATTGGTCCTCCATAAATCTTATGCAAATTGATGGATTTTCCGATCACATACTTAAATTAATTATTGATCATTAACAGCATCTACATAAATATGAATGTGAATACAGAAAGTGTAATCTGTGGAATGAGTGATCATATTTCCTTTATTTAAAGACATTTGTAATCCTGAAATGGAGAACTGTCCAATGAAGTCATCTCTAATGAAATATATATTTAAACTGTTAATGATTATACCTATAGAGGAGCAATTGTATGATTTACTGCATTATTTGATTATTGGGTGTGGAACACGGAAAACTGGAACAAAATGTCAGACCGTGAACACTTGAACATGTAACCTTGAAAAGAAACAAAATGGCAATTCTAATCGATGGCTATCACGCCTATGCTTTAAGGTCAGCTCGGAACATGTTTAGACATGTCAAGATACGAGTTCTTGAGGGACTAATCAAAGCCAAGACCTAGAGGATGAAAATTACTGTAGGATCACTCCAACAATGTATAGTTTCTATTAAGTAAGAACAGTTGAAGTTGCTACGGAGTTCATCTGTAAAAGAGATGGATTTGGCAACCATAGTAATTTCAGGTATAACAAAAAAAATTATGTAAACTGAATTTAAGATGCATAGTTCACTTTAACTCAGTTCACTTTTATTTGTATAGCACTTTTTACAATTGACATTGTCAGAAAGCAGCTTTACAAAGTAAAATTAATTTAAGGAGAAATCTAAGAATTACAAACTATATTTAACTATAAATATATATATATATATCATTCATCATTCATTCATCTTCTGAACCGCATCTTCTGGCGCCCATCTCAGCAGATATATATATATATATATAAAGTCATGTCTGATGTCTGAATAGCAAATACCAGAGGTTGGTTTTGATGAAAAGGTTGCTTATGGTACCTAGATTTGTGATTTATATAGCTCTGATTATTTGGTCTACCAGCTCTGCAATGTTTTCTAATCAAATAAAATGAGTATCTTAAGATTCGCCTAGTTTTAAGTATAATTAAGTTTCCTTTTCTTCACTAAGTTTCCTTTTCTTTTCCTTATCTTTAAAATTGTATACAGCAATACGAGGAGCAGGAGAACAAAGAGAGTATTACTAGAGTGTGTATGAACTTTCTTGCATTTGACTTAACAGGGCAGGACAATATATAAAAGATGTATTTTCTTTTCTTTTTACCTTTTGTTAAAGGAAAAAAAAAATCAGCAAAATTTAATTGTTATTGTGGAACTGTTATTGAACAGAAGGAAGTAGGAAATTAGGAATTACCATGTGATTGGACGTTCTAAATCTTAGACTAAATTGGCACAAGGGCTCACTGTATTTGGTCCCACACTGATATAATGGTTTCGGATCCACAGCAGGACCTGAGTGCTGTTTTCAGATGGACACCTGGAAAAGGTGAGGAACAAAACTACTAGGGAGAACAATAGTGCCCAACGAGTGCTTCCACATGCTTCCACAGAGCATGAAAGATGTCTGAGGATGGTGGTGATGTGGCATATAAGCTGCAGAGAGGGGAATGTAGAAGAAAAATTCAGGTGTATCAGGCGCTGCTGGGGCGCTGTGTGTTTTGGATCCATGAACTGTGGAAGGCCTGTGGTCTCCCGGTCTGAAATGTCATATATTTGGTCCTCCATAAATCTTCTGGAAATTGCTGGACTTCTTGATCGCATACTGGAATTAATTATTGATCATTAACGGCATCTACATGAATATTAATACAGGAATTGTAATATATTTGGAATGAGTGATATTTTCTATATTGAAGACATTTGTAATTCTGAAATAGAGATCTGTCAAATGAAGTAATCTCTAATGAAATATACATTTAAATTGTTAGAATGTTGAAACAGGTTGAGATATGAGGTTTTGAGGGACCAATCAAAGTCAAGAGCTAGAGTATGATAGACTAATCAGAGTGAAATAGGCACTGTTTATAAGTCAATTCAAGCTAGTAGACCACATCTGAGGTTTCTCTCTTGAAATAATTCCTTCTGTGTGATTGACTGTATGCTTTTTTTTTACAAAGGCTAAATAAACACCTGAAAAACAGATTTGAATCTCTTGCATTGTGAACTGGACACTGTTTGCCACAACAGTGGGCAGGTGGTAAGGAATTTCTAGGTGATTAAAATTGGAGGAAAAAATCCATTAATTAACCACTACACCAAATAATCAATCAACTGTAGTGGAGGAAATCGGGGTATCAGGCGCCACTGGGGGCGCTGTGTGGGTTTTGGCCCATGAACTGTGGAAAGTCTGTTGCCTGTTGGTCTGAAATGTCATTGGTCCCCCATAAATCTTATGCAAATTGCTGGATTTCCTGATCACATACTTGAATTAATTATTCATCATTACCAGCATCTACATAAATATGAATATGAATACAGAAAGTGTAATCTTTGGAATGAGTGATCTTATTTCCTTTATTTAAAGACATTTGTAATCCTGAAATGAAAAACTGTCCAATGAAGTCATCTTTAATGAAATATATATTTAAATTGTTAATGATTATACATATACAAGAGGAATTGTATGATTTACTGCATTATTTGATTATTGGATGATTTATGTGACTATTGTATGAGAAGTTTATTCATTGAAGTGTGTGTAAGATTATTTTATTATTTTATGTAGGGCTCATTCCACTCTGTACGAGTATTGCTTGACTGTCCTTGAATACGGAACATTGGAACAAAATGTCGGACCTTGAAAAGAAAACAAAATGGCCGTCCTAAGTAAAGGGGGGCACCAAGGTCAGCTCGGGACAGGTTGAGACTCGGAACATGTTGAGATTTGTCAAGACTTGTTGAGATATGTTGCGATATGAGGGCATGAGGGACCAATCAGAGTGGAATGGGCAATAAATAAGCAAGTTGCAAAGCCCATTTAGGGTCCAAGATTTTTCTCTTGAAACAATTTCTTTGTAATTGATTGTATGCTTTTCTTTTCCTAAAGGCTAAATAAACACAAAAAATCCCTTGCGTCGTGAACAGAACACTTTTCGCTAACACATCACCAACAAATTTTTCATATTTTATTTGTCACATACAAAATTATACACAATACAACATGTAGTGAAATGCTTATTACCAACCAACTATTCAATCAACCAATCCACCAACCACTCACTAAATCAACCATTCAACCAACTAAACAACCAACCAACAACAGGTCTATCAGTCAATCAATCAATCCAACAACCAATCACCAAATCAATCATTCAATCAACAACGATTTAATCTGTCAATCAATCAATTACCCAATCTACCTACAAACCAATCAATTATGTAATCAATCAGCCAGTCCATCAACAAACCATCTAAACATTCATTCAATCCACCAACCAATCACTGCATGAATCCTTCAACCAAACAACCATTTAATCAGTAAATCAATCAATCAATTAATTAACCAATCCACTAACAAACCAATCAACTATTCAATCTACCAATCCATCAACCAATCACTGGATTAATCATTCAACCAACCAACCGACAACCATTCAATCAGTCAGTCAATGATTAATTAATCAACCAGTCCACCAACCAGTCACTGAATCAATCATTCAACCAAACAGATAAACAACCAATGAAAAACCATTTAATCAGTCAATCAATCAATCAATTAAACAATCAATTAATCAATTAACCAATCCACCAACAAACCAACTAACTATTCAATCAACCAATCCACCAACCAATCACTGAATCAATCATTCAACCACACAGATAAACAACCAATGAACAATCAATCAATCATCAATCAGTTAACCAATCCACCAACAAACCAATTAATTATTCAATCAATCAACAAATCCAACAAACATTTCAATCAATCCACCAACCAATCACAGAATCAGCTATTTAACCAAACAACCAACCAACAACTATTCAATCAATCAATCAATCAACCAATCAATCAATTAACCAATCCACCAACAAACCAACCTCTATACAATTAACCAATCCACCAACCATTTACTGAATCAGTCTTTCAACCAACCCAACAACCAACCATTCGTTTAATCAATCATTTGGTGCACAGCTTGAGTCAGCTGCAGAAGAGCTGTTGCCGGGATCAGTCTCTGTGATCTTCTCATGATTTTTTTGGCCATTTTAACTTCTTTCATATAATTGCAGTTTCATATAGACCCACTCTCTCTTTTATGGTCAGTTCTATAAGCTCGGCTTTCTTAAGCTTTAATTACATCGGCAACTTCACATCATGTCCCAAACAAAAATCCAAGTATTCATTGATTGCTTTTGATGTGAGTGGATTTTATTATCTTTATATTATTTCATGCCTAAATTTTGTTCATAAAATTGATGAGAAAACATGACACAACGTGAAGATGAGCCTTAAAAAGTGCAGTTAGCTTGTTGGAATTCTGCCTGTTGGTTAGACTTATAAGCTACCCACGAGCTCTTTTCTCTCTCCCTCTATCCTGTTTCTCTCATCTGCCAGCAGGGAGCTCGTCATTTATTCATCACCCCCACCCAAATTAGAACTCGTTAGCCTCCGACTGTTTGCTTTATTTTATTTGACATCATTAGTCCGTCCTCCTCTAAACAGGAGTGCTTATAGCTCCCTCACCTAGCAACCTATACCAAAGTTGCAAACCCCCCTCCCAGCTTCTCCTGCACCCTCTCTGGGTGTTAAACAGCATTGTGGTGCCCAGATGCCACCTCCTGATGAAGTGTGACACATGTCCCCTGCTTCATCCTTCCTTTTCTGTATCTCTTCTTTGCTTTCCGTCTCTGCCACGAGTGCTTGCGGTCTCTCAGTATAATGGACAAAAATCCAGTTTAAGTGGTTATGGAAGTGAAGAGAAGGAGTCTTCACTTTTAAATGTGCTATTCTGAATTATTTTTTGTGGTTGGATGTGACATCAGTGGAAAGTCACCTAGAAGGGAAGCCTGTAGGTGTCATGGGGTCAGTGTGAACCTATTTTTTTCCCCAGACGCTACACCACACCAGGCCATCAGCTGTGGCCCTTGAATCAAATCCGCTGCCATTTTCCTTACTTTTTTTTTGAGGATCTTCTGATTTTTGGAATTCACGTGAGAAGGCGGTACGTGAGTGTAAATAATAGCAGGACGCTTATAAGGGTAGGTAAAATTAATTTGAATGCTAGAAATATAAAGCCCTTATCGTGTAGATAATAATCTCTGATGTTGTGATTTTTTTGGCTGCTACAGAAGTGCAAGTTGCTCCAATGAGTCATGTTTCATGTTGACTTCACAGTTGGGTCAAACGAAAATCTGTTCCCGTTGGTTTACTGATGCTGATTTTGCTTTTTGTGTGGTAAATAAATGATAGCTGCTATTCATCCGCCATCTGTGACAACGTGCTACGTGCATAGCGAGAGGGTTTCTCTACCATATGCTTCTTCTTTAGGGGAAATCACTCCATCCACAGATAGAGAAAATTGGTTATGATGTGTATTTATGAGTATTTAGGTATAATTATGTGAATTAGAAACTTGACTGGAAATGTTTAAGGAGATTTGTGTATCTACTCTGATCACATAAAGATTTTTTTCTTCAAATCTCTTATAAATGATGCTTTAAAAAGTCTGAATTGACTATCATGAAATTTATTTATTTATTTATTTAACTCCAGAAAATTTTAATTCATACATTTCTCTTACTTAAAAGCCTAATTCCTGTAGCTGTTTGAGGAATCCTGGTATTATAGTATGTACAGTATCAGAATATATAGGTTTAAATAGATCCGATGGCACAACTGGTTGTGTTCAAATAGATTTTTTTTCCCCCACTGAAAGAAATCTGGTTCTGACATGACGAAGCGAGTTACATGGCAGCAGTTTGGTTCTTGATCCAACAAGTATAGGGCATATTATTTTGTTGCCATGACAACCCAATAAACTCATTTGTTGTGATCTCAGAGCCATTTTGGTTAAAATCATTTATTCATTGCACCCGGTCCAGGGCTTTGAGCCGTAACCTATTTTGTTGTGTTAAGCAACAAAACATTTTGTTATTAGGATCAAACTTGGAGACTATTTCTAAAACTTCATCACTTTTCTATATGGCATGTTTTTTTTATGATGATGACTGGTTTCCTGCGTGTAAGGATCAGAAGAAGAACGGAGCTACAGTTTCTGCAAGCCCGGAGGCTGAAATAATACTGTATATATTAAAAACACATACTATGAATTATCCACCTACAGAAAAAAGTAAGCAGTTATAAAATCAGCATGGAACAGAAAAAGCCCACTTTCAAACAAAATCAGAATGAAAGCTTTTATTTTTCATTTTGCTGCAAATAAGAAGTGCGATGGTCAAAACCTCCAGAAGAACTGTCTCTAGTTCTATGTGATATTTAGTGGCACTTACAGCTCATTTCCTAAAAAAAACTACACACAAAGCAAACACTGTCACAACAAATTATGAATTTATTTAATTTATTACAGTTCACTGCTCATCTATTAATATTTTTTCATGTATAAACATTTATTATTATTTTAGAGGGCATCTAGTTTTAATTTAAAATAATATGATTTATTTCGGAGGCAGTGTTTAGCACATCCGCCTGAGGTCCTGAGTTTGATTCTCGGGCTCGGAGAGTTTCTGTGTGGAGTTTGTTCTACTCCTGCTTGTGTGGGTTTCCTCTGGGGTTCCTCCCACAGTCCAAAAACATGCACGGTAGATCGGCTGTTCCAGATCGCCCCTAGGTGTGAGAGTGAATGGTTGTGTATGTGTGTGTTGCCCTGCGATGGCCTGGCGAGCTGTCCAGGGTGTACCCCGCCCTTGCCCAGAGTCAGGTGAGATGGGCTCCAGCCTCCCCAAATTAGGATAAAGCGACTTAGAAAATTAATGAATGGATGATTATTCTACCATTTTTGCATCAAGGGTTTCCATGAAATGTAATTCATCATCCATCAAGGCTCTTGATGACCTAGAAATATAGTAATGTAGCCTGCAGTGAAAAAAACACTCCTACTCCAGAGCTTTTTTTCATTGTTGTTAATTTAATAAATAGAAGAATATTTTATGAAATTACAAATAAATAAATAAATTTTTAGTGGAGAGGCACAGTGACAGCCTTACAGAAAGAAGGTCCCAGGTTTGATTCCCGGCCTCAGAGCTATTCTGTGTGGAGTTTGCATGTTCTCCCTGTGTTTGAGCAGGTTTCCTTCAGGTACACCGGTTTCCAAATGGTTGCATGTGTGTTAGCCCTGCGATGGCCTGGCGAGCTGTACAGGGTGTACCCCGTCCTCGCCCAGAGTCGTCTGAGATGGGCATCAACCTCCCCATGGCCCTTATTAGGACTTAGCAGCTTAGAAAACAATTAAATATTACTGATTAATTAATATTCTATTAATATATAAATAATAGTAATAAATATTAATATTACTGATTAAAAATGGAGAAAATGGGTAGAGTTTAAGGAGCCGCGCCACCTTGCTGGATAGAGTAAAATTTTAAGTACCTTCATCTCCATTTGCATGGGTTTCTTGTCTGTTTCTGATTCAGCAAAGTTGTTACTTGTCAGATGAGGTCTGTTCAATCTGGGGGAATGTTTTGTACATGCACAAACCTTGGAACAAACTTGGCAAAGGCATCCACTGGTTGTACGGTTAATGTGCACTGGGTAGGTGTTTTGTTTAAAACGCGTGTTTCGTATCCTGTCCTTGTCATTTTGCATCCGTTGATGTCCCGTCACCTGACTCACAGCCGGACTTCTATCTAACATGCAGCGGTAGAATCAGAGGTGTGACAGACATCATGTTCGGGGGACGATTACTGAACGAAATGCATGGAAACTGAGGAGTAACAGATGTGTAAGGAGGACTTCATGATAAGGACAGTTTAACTACCATATAGGTCATGGATCAAAAATGGACAGTGACATACGTCCTTCAGGTGTTGTTGTAGAGCCTAGAGCAGCGCCAGAGACAAATTTGACCACCAAATCATTTCAAAGTTTCGTTCTGTTTATGCTATCTGTCAAGGTGTGTCTGCTCCCTTAGGAAAGAAAAAGTAGGTTCTGAAGAGTCGACCCATGGGTTCATGGAGCCAGTAACTCAGTGAAAGGAGCTGTAATTGTTTGTCACATTCAATGTGTGTTTCAGAATCCTGTGGCACAGTGCAAGAACCAGATAACATACTTCGCAATTAAAAGTGAGTCCAGTGCACTATTGTAGATCTTAGGCATCATAGTACAATCTATATTGCAACAGTATTAGATAATTCCATCGACAAAAGGTGTCACTAGCAGTTCAAAGCATAATGATACTTGTCAGTTTCCATGCAAGAAGCAGATAACCCACAGTTTCAAGATTTGGTCAAACTGCCAATGTGCCAAATAGTGATGAAGCAAGTGTCACAGATGGTTCCGAATCAGAACTTCACCACACATCGTCTTATAATGAGGAAAATGAAGGCTAAATTCTCACTGTAGTGTCTTAAATTGATATCTGTATGCAATTCGAACAAGAGTTTAAGCAATAATTTTGACATCTGAACTCATGCACGCAAATTATTTCTGTGTTTCTGAGGTCATCGATTTGCTATGAAAATCCCGGGAAAAAATGTGTTCAATTTTATTTTACATTAAATTTGTACACAATTTTGCACAATGTTCATCTCATAGAAAGATGCTATTTCCCAAATTTTGTAGATTTTAAAATAAAAAATACAATTTTAGAAAAACTGTCTGTGGCGAGAGGCATGTAAAAGAACCATTGCTGACATTCGTCAAGAGTAGCTGCATAGCCATCAGTGAGTTTGTGCCCTGCAATGGCCTGGCGAGCTGTCCAGGGTGTACTCTGCTCTCAGCCAGACGGCCAAGATGGGTGCCAGCCTCCGCGACCCTAATTAGGATTAAGCGCTTCAGAAAATGAACGATGATGATGATGATGATTAGTTTTAATACTCCAAAATGACCACTGTGACTAACTCAAACATGCTATACTGATGTGGCACATGGGCTGAGCAGTTTCTCGACTTTGTGGGGGTTATGAATAAAATCCATTAAACTTGAGATACATTTTGTCATATTTTCATTAAATGCTGCTGGATTTTAATCATGTTTGGCACATTTTGAAGTGCCCTCTATTTACATATATGCATCTGCATAACAGATTCAGTTTGCATCATTAGGACTCATTTTTTGGTGATGATAGTGAGGTTTTATGCATAAATCTCTAAAGTGAAGATGTGAAGCAATTAAAATATAACCTCCCTCTTGGTTTATTCTTTATTTATTTTTCCTTTTGTATTTTTTTTTAAGTTTAAAAACAATCTGTGTGGCTCATATAGTTTTTAGTGGTGAAATCTTCTGTGGAAGAAATAATTAGACCAAAGAAACTGCTGGTAATGAACTAGAGCCTTTAAAAAAAACAACAAATTATTCTTATAAACTTAAAAAAAACTCTCACTGAAATCCAATCAGAGATCAAGTGATTAAAAGCTCTGAATGAGAAAAACAAAATGAGTCCAATTTCATTTCCAATCAGAAACGTTTGTGCAGATATGCCGACCTGTCGATAAGCCCCTGAATTATTGATGGCCGTATCACTGTTCAAAATGCAGCACCAGCCTTTTTATCATTTATCAAAAGGACATGCCAATTAACCCGAGTGTTATAAAAGACACCTGGCATCCAGTGATCGTACTTAAAACTGAGGTTGAAGGCAGCCCAAATCTAACACAGACAGAGTAAAGAGACGTTTGTACTCTGCAATTAATGCCATTGCAAAATGGTCCACGGGGCCATCTGAGACCTCGGCAGATAAATGAACTCAGAACAGAGGACTGGTCATGTGACAACCTTGTGTCAGGTTCTAGAAGAGAACAGACAGGAGAGGGGAGAAATAATGAGGGAGGGGACTGCAGAGAAATAAAGTGGTTGAGGGCAGTGTGCCTAACTGAGAGAGAGAGAGAGAGAGAGAGAGAGAGAGAGAGAGAGATGTGAGTGATGAAAGAGCAGGGGGGGGAGGTGTGAAAAAAGAAGAAAAATAGGAAGGTGTGAATATCAGTGGACCGAGCATTCCCAGGTGTAGCACCCACACTGTTCACACACTGAAACACAGTTCTAACCAGTAATGTAGTTGGAAAATGACAATACACCTAAAACCAATTGTTTAAAAACCAGTTGTCTAATTAATTGTCCCTCTTTTTTTAAATTCTACTTTATGTTTACCTGAAAAGGTATGACTCAGTGTAGTTTATGAAAAGTCCCTTCTGGGGTCAGGGCGGTTTCAAATTTGAACACTGTCTGTATATTAGGTCAGGAAATGTTCATTCATTCATTCATTCATTTTCTGAACCGCTTAATCCTAATTAGGGTCACGGGGAGGCTGGCGCCCATCTCAGC
>JAOUQZ010000027.1:15753277-15765789 GCA_028564935.1 Neosilurus hyrtlii
CCTCCCCCCATCCCCTCTCCCCCCCCTCTCTCTTTCTCTCCCCATCCTCTCTTTCTCTCTCTTTCTCTCCCCATCCTCTCTCTCTCTATCTCTCTCTTTCTCTCTCCACCCCCTCTCTTTCTATCCCCCCTTTCTCTCTCTCTCTCTTCCCATCCTCTCTCCATCCTCTCTCTCTATCTATCTCTCTTTCTCTCCCCATCCTCTCTCTCTATCTCTTTATCTCTCTCTCTTTCTCTCTCCACCCCGTCTTTCCATCCCCCCTTTCTCTCTCTCTCGCTTCCCATCCTCTCTCCATCCTCTCTCTCTCTCTTTCTCTTTCCCCACCCCCCCTCTTTCTATCTCTCTCTCTTTCTCTCTCTCTCCCCATCCTCTCTCCATCCTCTCTCTCTCTCCCCCATCCTCTCTCTCTCTCTCTTTTTCTCTCCCCATCCTCTCTCCACCCCCCTTCTCTCTCTCTCTCCACCCCCCTTCTCTTTCTCTCCACCCCCCTCTCTCCATCCTCTCCCACACTCTTTATAGAACACGCGCTCTACACGCTCTGCTGCTCTACATTCCAGCTGCTCTCCTGTTTCTCCTCTCTCTCTCTCTCTCTCTCTCTCTTTCTCTTTCTCTCTCTCTCTCGTTCGCTCTCCCTCCTCCCTTTTCTCCCTCTGTCCCTCTTTCTTCTATTGACTCTTCTCCTTTCGCGTGCGTTCTCTTTGAAGAAAATTAAAGAAGGCAGGCGCACACTTCCGTTCCGCTCTGGGATCCGCCGCTTCTCCAGGACCCGCCGCTTGATTGAGACCCTGCGCTTGTTACGGATCTTTCCATCTTTCTCTCATCGAGGGAGGGTCATGCTCCCTGAGCCGAGCGGGATTATCAGGGTTTGGCCGGAGCGATGTGGGGACCTTTTCCGGATGCCGGGAACGGCCAGCTGGACGCTCCGCGCCCGCTCAACTGGACCATCAGAAAACTGTGCCACGCTGCCTTCCTGCCCTCCGTGCGCCTGCTGAAGGTATGCACTGGCACCAGGGATCGGCTTAGGATTTAGGATTCGTGTTTATTTCATCTTACTAACATCTCATACTTTTTGGAAAGTTGTGTCTCCCAGGATGCAGAGTCTCCTAAGAGGCTGATGATTAAGATTCTGTACCATTTTAATTGTGATCTCCTCGTGTTTGTCTGGGGGTGAGGGGCTATAAAGGAACTTTGTGATGAATCAGACTGGTAGAGAGGAAGGAAAAGGCTTTCTCACTCTTGGTGCTCTAGATTTTTTCTTTGGAGGGTGCTAAAAGTAAATCAGCGTCTCTGAGGTTTGCCAGAATGCTCCGAATGCATGGGTATGAGTGGAAACTGGGTTTCTGTCATCAGGTTGAGAATGTCCTGTGACACACACACACACACACACACACACACACACACACACACACACACACACACACACACACACACACACAGAGCAAGCAGGTGTAAGGAAGCTTGGACTATAAATGTCTGCATGTCTTCTGTATAATTAAAGAATAATTATATATGCTGAATTTTAAAAGTCCATTCAGAGTATTTACGATCTGTCGGGTTTGCCCGCCTACCTGAAACAGCCTGGGCATTCCTACACACCTGATTATTCCTGTCTTTGCACACTGCAGTTGCAAAAAGGAAAAAAAAGGAAAAAACCCTCTACCACACTAATCAGGAACAGGATAATTATTCTCTAATTCTGGATATTTTCGTGGGTGTTTCTGGAACGTGTGCTTACTTTTCTGCCTCTGACTGGAGGTGTGATTGTCATTGCCCTTGGGGGATTAGTGTGGGATAATTGAAAATACCACCATGTTGCAGGTCATGCGTCAGAAAGCAAGAGGATACTGGAGATTGGGAGGTTTGAGGGTTGGTGGAGTTGGTTCGAGATTCAGCATTACTGTAGCTTCAAAGGGGTTGTAGTTTAGGGTTATCATGGTATTATTAGTGTCCTTACTTTTTTTAAGATATAAAAAAATATATTTTTATGACATCTTTCAGTCTTTAAATTTTATTTTAATATTAGATTTGCCGTAAAGGTTTAATATATTAATGATGCTTATATTAATGTATCACTGTTTATTGGGGGTGTAACAAAACACTCTGTTCAAGTCAGTTCATGATTGTGGCTACATGATTTGATTCTATTTAAGTCACAGGACAGTGTGGACAAAATTTTAATAAAGAAAAATGATGACAGACAAAACTCCTTTTTTATTTCTGGATTGTAAACAATACACATTTTTGTCTATATAAAATTAATAAACAAAACAATTGCTATACAGAATAAAGGTTTAATAGTATAAACAAAATGTCCTACAGACGCACCATATACTAAAAAATAATTTTATTGAATTAAAACCCCTGACCTGGGAAACCCAGAATTAGAGCTCCAAGTCGGCTAAACTGGCTGTTTTCCGGAAGAGTGCAGTAGTGTGATACAGGGATTGTAGAGAAAAATTCCTCCCTAATTTAATTTTACTATGTAAAGCTGCTTTGTGACAATGTCAATTGTACTATTAATTTTTAACTATAATCAATTATGTCATGTGGTCCAGAGTTGGCACTGAGTGTGCAGATAAAAACAAACAAACAAAAAAAGCTTTTGTGTCCAGCATACACACTATACAGTTTACTTTAAATGGGCTTTACATAAAGATCAATTAAGCAGTATTCGTGGACTAACTGCCACAAGTATATTAATAGACAGATGACTGACCACAAACCAGGGACAAAGCATGATTTGATCCGTCCATCATTTGATAGATGGTTGGCTAAAATGTACTGAGTCACAATACAGGGTCAAACTTTGGAGTACTCTGAGGCTTGATGGTTAGGGAGCTTGTTGAAAAAACCAAGCCCTGTCGGAGTAGGGCCGCCGTCCTCCTCTAGCTTCAGGCCCACTTGTGCCAACATCTGCGAAGTCTTAGGTTTGTGATAATAAAGATGTAGGTCCTTGAACAAGGTACCACTGAAGTTATTCTTTAATGGGATCTGATATTGGCATTCACAGTACATGAGAAATGAACTGTAATTAGATTAGCTGGTGGTGATGGAAATGTATTGATGGGTTTAGTCTTGCAGGTGGCTCCTGACTGATCCAAGTGACACAAGAACTGTATGAGATGAGCAGGACAACGTGGGTTGCATGAATTAGTCTCAGAATGAAACCCAATGAAAACAAAGTTACTATGTCTGCACAGTTAGTCATGTGAGCACTCACACCTCCAGGTGCTATTTAATTAATAATAAAGGTGTAAGTGTTGAAATGAAAGTTAAAGACCTGGGTTAAAGTGACCATCAAGGCACAGTCTAATCTAATTTTTGGCATCCTTCATGATTATTGAAGCATTGTTTGCAATAAATCAGCTGTTGTGAAAAGATTCATGTACAAGAGCAAATACTCCTCACCCTGAATGCTTCTCACTGTAGCACTGAAACCTCTTTCAAATACTATGTCTTAACTTTAGCAACTTGGATCTAGAGTTCTGCCCTGATGTCTGGATTTAATGCAGACTTATCAAATAGATCCTGGGCTCATTTCCAGGGTAGGAAGAATCTGCTTTACTACATATTATGACAAGATATTAAAAAAATGTCTGACCTTGATACCAGGATCAATGATCAATTTGTATACTGCATTATCTGAAATCTCAGCAGTTGAGCATCTGTACCCCAGACAGCTTTTTTACTGGTGTATTTTGCCACGAGATATGTGTGTGTATGTGTGTGTGTGTTTGTGTGCGCGTGCTTGTATGTTGCACCCCTGTGCATAAACCTTTGCATCATATTCCATCATCTGTGATATAATTGTCAGTGTGAGAGGAGAGGTATGTTATTGTGTAGCTTTATCCCAAATAGCCACGGGTTAGATAAGTCTGTCACTTCAGCGATAATTAAGATGAACGAGCTACACGTGCCTACCTGGTTGGTGCCAGGACCCACACGGCAGGGAAGAAAACAGACAGCAGGAATGTAAGAGAAAAATGCATGGTGAAAGGAAAAGAATGTGATAGTATCAGAGAATTTAAGAGAAACACAGGCATGAGATGCTACAATTGCAACTTTTTTCATACATACACCTCCTGTGGGATGTAACGCAGTTTAACACTGGCTGTATTTTATATACTGTAATAAATATATACTCTAATAAATTTATATTCCAGACATATCCAGCACATGTCCCTGATCTCTTAATGCAGCATGGCATTGCAAAAACAAAATATCAGGGATATGCGTGGAATACTGGAGTTATATTATATATAATACTGTTAGTTATACATTCTAAATGTCCTGGATTAATAACTCAGCGTGGTGTATTTTTTTATCATTTGAATGTCGAAATGCTTTGGGCCTATGTGACTTGATATGATACAATGTACTTAGTTATTACAACATTATTATGCATATACAAAATACAATATATGAAGAGCTCTTTTCCAAAACACCATAAATCCATTTCTATTGGTTCAAGAGAAATAAGATTTTTCTACCCACTGCCCAGTATCCTGACAACACCTTTGTTCTTTCCCCCGCCTTCCTGTGTCACAACCTGCTATAGTGGACCAATCACCTTTCAGGGTAATGGGGGCTCCTCCCCTCATTTGGGATTGTTTTCAGGACCCCGAACTCATTTCAAATTAATTGAATTTCCCTGGTATAAAGCTTGTCTTAAAACCCACAATAATGTTTACATTTAGAGCAAATACACTTTGATTCTTTGATTTGTCACCACCTGTTTTTCCGCAGCTACTTAGAAACCTGTGTAAACTGTGAGGACTTTTCTGTGTCCTACAGTTCAGCATGCCAGTTTACACGTATTTTCCCGCAGCAGCTGCAGCCACTTTGCAAAATTTCTTCCGGAATGTTTCTAGTTTAATATATTGTCTGGTCAGTAGTTTGATGCCATCCAGGACTGACAAGAGGATGCGTTGAATGTCTCTGATATTAGACCCACCCAGAGAGAGCCCTGAGCTTCCTCTGAAATGTCCTTGTGCTCAAAAAGCCCAGGGCAGACAGTAGCTGAACATCTTGAGGAACCTGGTTGGAGTGTCAGGTATGGGCCCGCAGTGCTGGCCCAAGGTGTTTGCACAGCTCCATGAGAAAAGTTCTTGGTAGCCGAAACCGGCTTATAAGTCGATCTCCCATAATCTGTGTGGGATTCAAAATAGATTATCTGATGGGCTGTAATTTATTCTACTAAGAGTAAATATGCTGTAGATCATGATACATCATGAAGTGATATTTATTTGCATGATGCTTTGTAACGTACTAAAAAAATATATAATAATAATATGGTTAAAAAAATCAGTCTCTGACATCATATTATAGATAAAGAAAAAAATTAAAGGCAATTAAAAAAGAAGGGAAGCAATGACTTTAGCACCGATATCTGTTGGGCTTGTAACGATCGCTAAAACTATGGAATAATCACTCGACTGGGCCAATAAAAGCTCGTATCGATAATGAAATCTTACTTACTGATAATTTCCAATAATGACTCCCATAGATTTTGTGCGATTCTGTCCAATTTGATGGCATTTTTTCCTTTTTTTTTTTTCAGAACCAGCATTCGCCTTGTATTTGTTACGGCACCATTTTGGTTTAAATGAGATCTCGCATAAGCACGAAGAGGGGTGTGGTGGAGTGACCTCATTAAGGGAGCAGCTTGTCATTATATCTGAAAGAGTTTTGCAGACGGTGTTGGTGTTCCAGCTTTTCATCTTATTAATTTTCTGAACCGCTTAATCCTAATTAGGGTCGCGGGGAGGCTGGTGCCCATCTCAGCCGACTCTAAGCGAGGGCAGAATATACCCTGGCCAGCTCGCCAGGCCATCGCAGGGCGTGTTCCAACATTTGAATTTGAAGAAATAAACTTGCACATCACATTAACATTAACATTAACATAAAGAGAAAAAAATCCCTCATACCATGTGACCCAATTCAACGCAAATTCCGAGAGGAGTGGCCAGTGAAGGTGATGGTTTGTTTTCACGTTTTCCTTAAGATTTTTGTGTTATTTTGCTCGATTACCATCTGATTCTCAAGCACAGTATCGACTTATGTGCCTTATATCGGTGTAAAAATGCTCTTTCATGTTTGTAGATTTTGTTCCTGTTCGAATGCCAGAAAAATGCGTAAGTGAAAAGTTTTGAATAGATTTCTTTGCAAGAATGGTTGGTAAATGAGGCACATTGTGTGTGTGTGTGTGTGTGTGTGTGTGTGTGTGTGGGTGTGTGTGTGTGTGTGTGTGTGTGTGTGTGTGTTTTTTGAATGATTACATCATCACACAGAGAAGCATTTAGAATTTAATTAAATTCAGTTCTGTTTTATTTGTATAGCACTTTTCACTATTCACATTCTCACAAATATAAACACCATCAGTTCTCAAATCTCCATACTCCCAGCATGCACCTCTGCAGAAACCCCAAATAGCCTTTAAAATGTGATAGTTTAATGAATAATGTAGATAAATATGGCATCTTGACACTATGTAAAGTGTGAAAACGTGAATTCTTCTCAGTTCTTTCAGTCATCCAAAGTAACTTGGTGTGTCTTTTGCACTGACCATGGACACGCTGATCTACCTCTATATTTATTGAGGCACCAACGACCACCTGGTAGTGTATTGCTTTGGTATGGACAAATGGTCTTATGTCTATAGAATCTCAATTATAAGTCATACGCTGTTCTTATGGTTCTCTACTGTAAAGCTCCTTTAATAAGGAGAGAGTATTTCCCAGTGGCAGCTGTTAATATTTAGAAACTATTTAGCAAGCAGTTTGCATTATTATATCCACAAAGTAAACAAAATCTTCCACAAACTTTCCAAATCTACAAAATAATATGAAATTCATTTTTATACCACAGCGCTGCTGACATCTGTAATTTAAGTGGTAGGAATCTGAAGGCCTTCAGAAAAGAAAATCAAACAAACACAAACAGAAACATCACTCCCCGTTGTACAATGATGGAATGATCCAAACTTTAAGAAGCACAAACTTTAAGCATTTGTCAGAAAAAAACAACAACTTTATTTTACAAAACAGTAAAATAAAACACATGCTATTTACAGCTTTTATTCTTCTGCTATATTCGTCAGGAAAATTCAGGCACATGGATCTTCATTCATTCATTCATTTGTAGAACCACTTAATCCTCCAGGGCGTACAAATGAAACTCTAAAGCAACCGTGTCCCGAGCAGCCCGCTGGTGTAGTGATTTGCATGTCATCTCACAGCAGGAAGGTCCTGGGTTCGAGCCCTGTGCTCAGGAGTTTCTGTATGGAGTTCTTCTTATGCCAATTTGGGTTTTCTCAGGGTACTCCATCTAATGTGCATGTGTTTGGACTGTGGGAGGAAACCGGAGTACTGGGAGGAAACTCTCACAAGCACAACGTGAACGTGCAAACTTCAGACAGAAACGCTTACTGAGGACTCGAACCCAGGACCTTCTTGCTGTGAGGCTGACCTGCTAACCACTACCTCACCGGGCCGCCCCGGACATGATTGTTTTATTTTGGTGTTTAATTAATATGAATATTCGGTGAAGAATTACAAGCAAGAAAGATGATGACAAGCATATACACAAGAAGCAACTTCTCTTTCTCTCCCTATGTTTGTTTTTGTCATTTTCATTTTTCGCTTTTATTTTATACTTAATAATTTACAGTCCTCACTAATAGAATAGATAATGCTGTCTCATTGCTGAAGAGATAATTCAATTTCACAGTCACTTTCTCCAAAGCATTCACTTATTTTCTTTAATGACCAAGACCCGTGTTCTTTCATTGATTTTTGAATTTTTTTTCAATTTGCTTTTGAATCAGATGAAGAGCCAATGAAAATTCTTTGAGAAGCTAAAACATCAGGCACTTCTTCTGTCGCTAACAGACAATCGTCTTATTGTCCCTTTCCACAGGAGAAAATATAGAGCATATATGGAAACTACTTCTCACTTTTACCTTCTTTTTTGACACCCAGATATAATAATAATTTTACGTCATCCCTCTTCCTTTTAGTTTCCCATACGATCTAACAAGCTCCAAACCCAACACCGCTTGTCAACCTAAGCACACCATCCCCGCAGTAAAACATGGTGCTGGTAGCCTCATGTTAAGCATTATCCATTGTCTCTGTGGTTGCTTTTCTAACATCTCCCAACATTTATTAGTATTTTTGTAGATTCATGACATATGAATTCTTAGTGCGTCACTAGTCATATGAACAGGCCTGTAACTTATACCAATCAGAATAAACCCTATTTCTTCTTCTTCTTCCTCTTCTTCTTCCTCTTCTTCTTCTTATTATTAATATCATTATTATTATTATTATCAGTAGTAGTAGTGATGAATGAATATTATTATTAATAGTTGGATTGAGAGCAGAGTGTGACCTCCCACTAAAATCAATTTGCCCCCTGTAGTGTCAGTCAATATAATAGTACAGTAAGGACACATAGATAACACCTTATTGAGATTTTCCCATTTCTTTAATTACGTTGTAAAAAATGTCTCGATCAAAGTACATACCAGGCATTCCTTTCAAAAACAAGAAATTTTGGAGCAACTGCTTTTCAACACGGGCAGCACGATGGCGCAGTGGTTAGCACGTCTGACTCACAGCAAGAAGGCCTGGGTTTGATTCCCGGGCTCGTGGCATTTCTGTGTAAAGTGTGCATGTTCTCCCTATGGTTGTGTGGGTTTCCTCCAGGGACACCGGTTTCCTCCCACAATCCAAAAACAGTAGGCTCATTGTCTGTTCTAAATCACCCCTAGGTGTGAGTGTGAATGGTTGTGTGAGTGTTGGCCCTGCGATGGCCTAGCGGGCTGTCCAGGGTGTACCCTGCCCTTGCCCAGAGTCGGCTGAGATGGGCGCCAGCCTCTCTGTGACCCTCATTAGGATTACGCGGCTTTGAAAATGATTGAATGAATGGTTTCCAACACTTCAGATAGAACCAATCCCACAAATGACGAATCTTAGTGTTCTACCTGAAAAAAGACCCCTGTGGAGCCTTCAGTTATTTTATATGGAGGACACCAACATACATGAATTGGGTACATACACGGGTTAACAAGATCAATTTTCAAGGAGCACAAAAGAAAAATTCACCCCACTGTTGATAGATTGCAAATTCAAATCCCACTGATGCCGCAGCTCACAATGGCTGGGAGTCCAGGAGAACGTAATTGGCCTTGATTTCAGTTAAGGACGGCTGTGCTCTCTCCCTTCACAATAAGAGCAATACGAGTCTGTGAGCGCTCAGTTGGCCTGTAATGTGTTTGAGAGGTGCAGTCTGAGAAGAAGCTTTCATGCTCTCTGCTTGCCAGCTACAGTGAAGATAAAAACTCGACGGAGGTGCTAACATTGATCAGGTAGCAAAGAGATCTGCTTTAATATATTGCTTTAATGCACTGCTGTTTATAGTACAGGGTTTCCCTTAGGCTTTCAGACTGAATAATTTATAGACTTTGAAATGAGGCGTTAAAGAAGACTGCAGTAACATCAGAGACGATTTCTCTTCAAAAAATCCTTAAAATACTTCTGCTCAAATAGAAATAAAAGTGTGGCAGCGGTGCAATTTTTCATCTATAATCTCCATACAAAAAACAAACAAACATTACAACCGTTCTTAGCTATAATCACTCATTTTCTGATCCTTTCAATCCTACCAGGGTCTCGTTGATGGCAAGAGGGGGGTACACGCAGAACAGCACGCCAGGCCATCGCAGGGCAACATACACACAACCATTCACACTCACACTCACACCTAGGGGTGGTTTCGAACAGCCAGTTAGCCTACTGTGCATGTCTTTGGATTGTGGGAGGAAACCGGAGTACCCTGAGGAAACCCATACATGCACATAGAGAACACGCAAGCTCCACATGGAAATGCCCAGGCCTAATATTTGAACCCGGGACCTTCTTGGTGTGAGGTGAAAAAGCTAACCAGTACATCACTATGCCACCCTGAACAGATTGTGTAGCTCATAAACCTCATACTACAATTTTATGAGCTCGTACAGGCATGGAGGGTTAGTTACACTTTGATTTCATTATTAATTTATGTTTGTATTAAAAAATTATTAATCTTTATTATCTTTATGAAAGGAAATAAATATATTATACTTTCATATTAATTCATAATAAATTTACTGATATTTCAGGGATGCTTGAATTATTTAAAAATGAAGTTCTTTAGCAATATTTTTTTTTAAGTAAAAAAGATCGAGTTATAGAAATAGTCATTGTGTTATTAGGAATCTACATTATTAGAAATCTTCTTAAAAAGATCTAGTCACTGAAAGACTTACAACAGTTTTGAGATTTTTTAAAATAAATAAATAAAAGCAATTTTTGTTTGCTCGAACTGCAGTGAAAGCACTAAAGATTATTATAGTTATATTTACAGTATAAAGAGGTGCGCTGTTTGACGGTTGCCCCTGCTTACTCTACCTCTGCCTTATAGATGACCTGAGGTCACAGTTAAAACCACCCCTTTAATCACCAAAAGGCTATTTAAAGCAAAAGCGTTATGTTTTTGTCAGCATTGCTTGGTTTTGTTTGTTTGTTAGTAAGTTTATACAGAGAATTCTAAACAGGTCCTGATGAATTTTTCTGAAAGCGGGGAGCATGGCCCAAGTACATGACCTGATCCCAATCAAATTTTTGGTCCAGGGTTTGTTTAATCATTGTGAGAAAGGGTTTTTATTGTGTCATGTTACAGCAGACACTGTGTGTGTGCGTGTGTGTGTGTGTGTGTGTGTGCGTGTGTGTGTGTGTGTGTGTGTGTGTGTGTCGGGGGGGGGGGGTGCACTCCCTGATTACCTCTAGCCTCACATTAGTCCTGCACGACCTTCTGCAAACAAGGTTTAGCTTCATATATTCCATCTGTGAAGTTTGAATAATGAGGACTTGAACCTTTTAATGAATTATTCACAGGCTTTGAACATTTAATATATATGATGAAGCATTAACCTCATTCAGCTACAACATATTCACATCAGTTCCCAGAATAAATGCTTGTAGTGCAACACATTTGTGCATCTTCGCACTTTTAAGGGTTTTTTGCTTCATTTTTGATCTTAAGATAAGAAGGCTATTTTAAAGGTATTTTAAAATTCCACGCTGGGATGACAAACATGCCTTTAATTTCCTTTCAAGAGAAAATTAGCATGGCTAATTACAGCAAATTCTCATCATCCCTAAAACATGGAGGAAGGAACCATGATTATAACACTCCCACTTATTTGACGAACCGTTTACTCCTATTAGGGATGCCGGGAAGCTGGATCCTGTCTCAGCTCGCACTGGGCGAAGGCAGGGTACACCCTGAACAGCTTGCCAGTCCATCACAGTGCAAAACACACACACACACACACACACACACACACACACACACACACACACACACACACAGACACAGGGGGAATTTGGAACAGCTGTGCTTGTGTCTGGACTGTGGGAGGAAACCAGAGTACCTGGAGGAAACCCTCACATGCACAGGGAGAACATGCAAACTCTACACAGAAACACCCTCACTGAGCCCAGGACTTGGACCCAGGACCTTCTTTCTGTGAGGTGGATGTGCTATGCACTACACTACTGTGCCACCACTTTAAATTACTGTACATTATGATACTATTCCATGTGTGTATCTTTAGATTACTGCTTTTACAATACAGCACATCTGCTGGCCTTTTATACAATACAGATGCTGATTATATAATAATGAGAAATATCAAAAGCCTTTAAAGCACACTTTCATTAAATGTGGTGAATAGTTTTACTGTCATACCGGAGCTCCCTATGCTTTTGTACAAACTTCCCTGCATCCTCAGTCCTCTTTAGTGCACAGATATATTTTATATTTCATGATTTTGAAGCCTGAATCTTCCCCAGGGAGCATGAACAACATCCCGCCATCGGCCCGTCGTACTTTAGGACCTGTAAAAGAACGAGGGAATGCAGTGTGCCTGATTCTATTCCACACAACTTTCCAGGATCAGAATCAGTGTGTCTGTATTTATTGTACACTAAAAAACATGACGAGGAACTGATGGGTGGGCTGTCCCGTCTTCTGTATTGATTCCTCGTTAAGACTGCTGGATGACTAATCTGGAGAAATCTCTCCCACTCCAGTTTTATTTTTAATGGATGACTTCCCATCCTGTGTTTTCCAGATATATATTGGAGGATTTGAAATGAGCTTCTCCTTGTGCTCTGAAACCGGCAGACGTCTGAAGTCTTAGTTTAATTCATGCTTTGGTTTAGACGCTAAACAGCCATGTCACAGATTCTCAGTAGATTTTCATGGATGGAGGAAATCCCTCCATTTCTCTCACACCTTCTTTCCTGCTGCCTTTTTTACTCCCTTCTGTACTCTGAGTGTCTGGGGGTGGTGAATTGAATCAGACAGAGATGGGTTTCGACTGCTCTGACGTGCGTGTGTGTGTGTGTGTGTGTGTGTGTGTGTGTGTGTGTGTGTGTGTGTGTGTGTGTGTGTGTGTGTGTGTG
>JAOUQZ010000027.1:15775010-15799683 GCA_028564935.1 Neosilurus hyrtlii
CACACACACACACACACACACACACACACACACACACACACACACACACACACACACACATACACACACACACACTAGGAGCAATTTGGAAAAGCCAATTATTCTAATTTGTATGTCTTTGGGCTGTGGGAGGAAACCAGAGTACCCTAAAGAAACCCACACAACCACAGGGAAAACATGCAAACTCCACACAGAAACCTGGGAATCCCAAGCCTGGGAATCAAACCCAGGACCTTCTTTCTGTGAGATGGATGCTCTACTCTTGTACACCACTGTGCCTTCCTTTTAAACAGCAATTTAAAATGAAACCGATTTCTGTCCAGAGGAGCGTTTTAGCTCCGGATCAGAAATAATGACCATCCGTATTACCATGGCTGAAAACGCACATCACCTGAACAGTCATATACACTGACCTTACATTTGTTGCTATAAACCGGAAGCACTATCAGCAATGAAAGCAATGGACTGATGTATATGATAATAAAAACTTGTTGCAGAAGTTTATTTCACTTATTTTTTTTTTTATTAAGGTCTTGGGAGTCACAGGCGTTTCCTAGGTAACACCTTAAACTGGCCTAGGAACCATGGTCTGATACCACTGCAGCATAGGAAGTGATACCTATTTCCTAAGCAGTACAGTTCCTAGAACACTCCCCCTCTCACTGAGCATGTAGAACTCTTGCAGAAAGCCACAAGTTCCTGAAACTATCTTCGTTCTAGTGGAAATTTCCAGCCTTATACAGGCTGAGAAAAAAACTCTCAAGTCACATGTAAATTACTGTCCCACACATCCATTCCACTGCTTGTGGGGTCCTTCGTCCACTAGGGATGTTTACCTGTTCTGCATGTGGGGTCGTTTGGTCACCTGAATCAAGGTGTGAAGTAGAGTGAAACCTCTTGGGAAGGAGATCCAGAGCTGCCTTGTAAGTGCTTGAAAGGTGAAACCTCAAACTGCCTCCGCGTTTTAATACTTGCTTTTCCTTCTTCACATAGACGGCTTCTTTTACTCCTCTTTCACACCATCTCTCTTCCCTGTCCAGAATCTGTGCATTGCTGTCCTCAAATGAACGTCCCTTGTCCTTGAGATGTGTGTGGACTGCTGAGTCTAAACCTGAAGAGGTGGCTCTTCTGTGTTGCACCATCCATTTGTGTAGTTGTTGTGGGGTGGACATGCCCCACTACACCACTATTCCGGGTACCCCCAGAGCAGGTCAGCTTAAATGTGAGCGGGTAAAGAAGAATGATCTAGAATGATCTTTTGTGAACTCCACACTACTCTGATCAAACTTCAAACCCAAACTTTACTAGACAATAATATGAGCAGGATGCTAGTCACTAGGAAGTAATAAACATTGACCAGAAGATGTGTTTAGGGTACAGTCGGAGGAGGTAGTGGAAACCGGTAGTAAAGGAACCTTGAGGAGACGTTTTGGATGCAGAGATCTTTAATATTAGCCGAACAGCTTGTCCAGTTGCTGGCATAACTCAGGTTGACTCCTTAATGTCAATTCCTCCTGCGTGTTTTGTCTCATTTGAGAAGAAGAAGCCAGATGTGTCATTGTGGTAGAGTCCAAACTTTAGTGCACTTTTATCAGACCTTCATGCTTCTAGTGTGTGCATGTGGTTTGTCCTTCAGCAGGATCTTTGTGTTGATGCTCAGTGTGTATTAGCAGGGTGTTTTTGTATGTTTTGTTTGTGTTAGCTGAGTATCTGTTGTATTATTGGCATTCCAATGTTTTAGTGTGTTCCTGTCCGAATCCCACCCATCTCACTTACCTTGTGTGTTCTTTCCAAGCAAGAATATCGAGGGTTCAGTTGGATCTACCTCAAGGTGAATCAGCCAGTCAATTCTCTTCATAGTCCATTTAACATTGCGTCAGTATCTGTGTATGCCTGTATGTGAGAATGGATGTGAGTAGATCTGAGGGAAGATGCAAATTCTGTCTTTTTAGCCAACATTTGTTGAAAATAAGCTCAAATAACACTAGACCTACTGTCTCTCCACTCCAGGGCAACCTGCCGCCTGACTACCGCATCAGCCTGATTGACATTGGATTAGTCATTGAATACCTAATGGGTGGAGCCTATCGATGCAACTACACACGGAAAAGATTTCGAACACTCTACCACAACTTGTTTGGGCCTAAGAGGGTGGGTGAATTCATTTTCAAAATACTTTTCCTTTCTTAATGCCTTGATCTGTAGCTGGGAGACCAGTACTAGGACTCCCTCTGAAATTTTAGGTAGTTTCCTCTATTAGAATAATACTTTGATGGTATTACGTGCTATTTTGGTAGAGAATTATTTTGAGATTTTGAGGAAATACACACACACACACACACACACACACACACACACACACACATACACACACACACACACACACACACGACAATCTCATTTCCTCCCCAACCCAGTAGGGGCAATTTGGAACAGCCAACTAGCGTAATGTGCATGTCTTTGGACTGTGGGAGGAAACTGGAGTTACCAGAAGAAAGCCACACAGAAACACCCTCGCTGTGGCCAGGACTCAAACCCAGGATCTTCTAAAAATGAATCAGCTAATACTGAACACTAGACTCATTTATAAACATCAGTGCTCATGAGAGGCAATATGGCGGCCCTTTGGAGAAACTCTTGTCAATAACTGCTGGAAAAAGCTGAGGAGTCCCGAATGCCCCGGCCTCAGATATAAAAGTAGTACCAGCTCCAACACAGCACTTCCCGAAGCATTATTCTGAGAAGCAGAAATCTGAGACGTGTTCAATGATGGGAGCCATGAAGTGAAACATTAGCTATCCTCTCTGGCTGTCAATCACGGCATCAGTAGTCAATCATGGGTCTGTATGAGCTGATGGACGTGGAAAATGGGAGATAGCACTTTTCTTTGAAAGTGTTACACTGCCATGTAACACAGCAGGGGCAGCAGTTCAAAAAGATGCAGCTAGCTGGCTTCAGTTATCCTGGAGGAAGAACATGTTAACCTTTAACCTCCCCAACTGGAAGCTGTTGCCTGACAGGGAAGACATAAATGTTTTTTGTTTACGGTTGATCTGACATCCTTACCAAATGTATTTGTTCATCTTCAGTAACCATTTATCCAGGACAGTGATGATCCAGAGCTTATCCTATACCCTTGAACATCCACACACACATATACAGAACATACACTCACCTACAGGGGCATGGCTAAGCCATGTTATTTCAGGGGGGTGGGAAGAATCCGGAGATTTTCCCAACTTTTCCCACTAAAACATGCTTCAAATTTGACAGTTTGTTAAAAGTTCATCACTATCCAGGTACATTGCACACACATAAAAAATAAATAAACAAACAAATAAATAAATATATAAATACATACATAAATACATACATACATACATACATACATACATACATACATAAAAAAAAAAATATATATATATATATACACTTCACCTGCTCCAGTAAATGAGCTAACTGAGATATTGTGCTACTATTGATTAGTAAAAGACAACACAGAATTATTTGCTGGGAGAGAGAAAGAGATGGGGGGGGGTGAAGCAAGAGAGTTAGAGAGAGTGAAAGAAAGAGAGAGAAAGAGAGAGAGAGAGTGAAAGAGAGAGAGAGAGTGACATCCCTCTCCGGAGGCTGTATGTTATCTCGCCTTTGTACCGACTGAAGCAGAAATGTATATGAGATGTAAACAAATGCAAAGGGTTATAGATCTATTGTTAAAAACTCAGAGCCAGAGGGACTGGAGGATATTAGATCCACACTGAGGAAATAATACAACTCACTGATCCACAGCCACGATGCTGTGGGGACGTTTTATCTGTTTGTACAGCAGCGTGAATTCTGGTGTACTTGGACCTGGGATCAAATTAAAAAGAAATGCATACACATTATATACACATTGTGTTCACATATACTTAGGGTGTTTCATTGTGGAGTTTGCATGTCCTCTTCTTAGTACTCCAGTTTCCACCCACAGTCTTTAACTGGCTTTTCCAAATCTCCCCTAGGTGTGAAAGTGAGTGTGAATGGTTATGTGTGAGTTGCCCTGCCATGGTCTGGTGAGCTGGTCAGGGTGTACCCCGCCCTCACCCAGAGTCAGCTGAGATGGGCGCCAGCCTCCCCATGGATTAAGCAGCTTAGAAAATGGATAAATGATGAATGAATGTATACACACACACACACACACACACACACACACACACACACACACACACACACACACACACACGTTTCATCTAATGACATCTAACTAACATATACTCTAAAGGGGAGTAACTCAGAATATTTCTATTGATTCTATCTGAGCAATTCAGCATTCTGATGGCTAATATCCCTCTAGAATATCACTTTATATATCATTAGTAGATATAGCACAACAAAAAAATAAATATAAGCAGTCACAACTCATGTATAAACTCAACACAACCCATTCACACTGTATTTTTATCTACTTCTGCTTTGCTGCACTGCCCTCATTTTAAACCATGCTGAAGTGTTTTTTGGCAGTTCAGTGTGATTTGGAACCGTGTCAGAACCGCCCCTGTGTGACCGCCTCGCGCCTCAGCTATATCCGATTTACATTCATTGAATAACCTCTAAATGTGTTGTACATGTCACACTCATAATATTTACATATGCAGAAAGCATTTCCTAAATGTCACTTTTTCTTTCTGCTATTCATAGCCAAAGGCCCTGAAGCTGCTCGGAATGGAGGTGAGTGTGTGCACTGTATGGAATCAACTCTAATGTTTGCACACTGTGTCCCTCTGTCTCTCTGTGTGTCACAATGTCCTACCAGTGTGTCACATGACCTACATACTCTGTGATGATGTCACAGAGAGTGGAACTACCATCCTGGGACATCTCACCCGCAGAGCTTTACACGCCGCTTGTAGGTTTTAAATATGTGTACATACAGGTGCAGCTTGTTTATGCTGTGTTTATGGACAGGGAAAATCATATTTTCATCTTAGTTCTGTTTCACCATGAAATTAAAATTTTGTCCAAACATGACCCCAGTGCAGCTAACTGGGTAATTAAAAGCCAGCCATGTCTCTCACTGTCTGTGGTGGGAGGCATGTGAAAGAACCTTTGCTGATTTTCATCAAGAGGAGGCTGCATTGCCGTCAGCATGTTTCTGCCATGCGATGACCTGGCGAGCTGCCAGGATGTACTCTGCCCTGGTCCAGAGTCGGCTGAGATAGGCACTAGCCTCTCAGCGACCCTAATTAGGATTATGCGCTTCAGAAAATGAATGAATAAATAAATGACTTGTATTCTAGTATCAACCTAACAATATAAAATGCAATACATACACAATACGTTATGTGCCCTTCTTTGTGCCCTTGTGCCCTTCCTTACATGTCACAGGATGACATGCCAATCCGGCGAGGGAGGCAGAAGACAACGAGGAAACGCGAGGAGGAGGTGGACATTGATCTGGATGACCCCGAAATCAACCACTTCCCTTTCCCCTTTCATGAGCTGATGGTGTGGGCAGTGCTGATGAAAAGGCAGAAGATGGCGCTGTTCTTCTGGCAGCATGGCGAGGAAGCGATGGCCAAGGCATTGGTGGCATGCAAGCTATGCAAGGCCATGGCTCATGAAGCCTCGGAGAATGACATGGTGGACGATATCTCTCAGGAACTCAACCATAACTCCAGGTGCCAAAAGTGGACTTTCATGAGCAGACCATTTAGCCAGTTGGTTCTTTCTACCGTATACCGTATTTTGGTCAGCTTTAAGTGTTAGTTTGGTAACACCCCTGTTCATTGTTAACATAATTTTCTACTAGCTCAAACAGGCATAACACCAACTGGATATTTGCTATATCCACATTTCCAGTATAAAGTTTTGTCAATGAACATATGGACTGATTGCAGTCCTTATTTCTTCATGTAAATGTCCATCAATCAGCCATAACACTAAATCACCTGCCTAATATTGCCCTTTTGTACCTCAAAAACAGTTTATGGACTGAATATGTTCTGTGGTATCTGGCACAAACTAATGTTAAGTTGCAGAATTGGGCTTTAATAGAACAGACTTGTTTGTCCAGGACTTCCAACAAGACCTTGGGAGTTCAGTGGAGGGTTCAACACAGATAACTTGTTGTCATGTTTCTCAAACCCTTCCAGAAAAGTTTTTTTGTAGTTTATCAGGGTGTATTATTCTGCTGAAAGAGGCTACTGCTATTAGGCTATAACATTTCCATGGTCACATGTACACAAGCACCACTGAGCCCTGGGTGCCCATGATACTGTTACCAGTTGTCCTTCTGAAGGAAAGCCAATATCTGCCCCCTTCTATACATGAGCTCGCAGATGCCCATAATTGGCTAGTGAATGCTGTAAGTGACAGGGAGGTGAGCGTTCCTTTTATCGACCGCTCAACCATTTAGTGCCTGTGGACTCCCTGATGGCTGGGGCACCAACCTTGATTCAAACATATGTTGTGTAGGTTGAAAGAGACACACATTGTCCCCTGGGGACACTTTGCTAGGGACTAACCACTGCTCCCTGGGAACATCCCACAAGACACTTGCCCATTTTACCTGCTCTTAACAAGTCAGCTTCACTTGACCTATCAGCAAGGCCAGCTCATCCATTAGGTGAAACTAGCTAGTCGCCTAGGGCACAAGAATGAAGGGGGTGCAAAACTGGGGAATTTTTTAAACAAAAGTAAATTATTAAAAATAATGCTTAAGCCATCTCTAACTCAATATAGGACCTATTATGATACCCATTAGGCCCCCTATACTGGCAATCGTACATTGGTTTTCACTTTTAGTCGCTCTGTCAACCTGCATTATTTAATAGCCTATACATATTGGCTGATCGCATGTGCTCTACCCGCGCTCTGTAGACTGCACATAGGACTATAAATGCTTTTTTGTTTTGGGAGGTACAGAATCGGATGTAGACCTACCCACTGCATAACAGTCCTGTAGATCTAACTGATCACACTGGTCAGTGATCTAGATCTGCATTCCTCATAAATTGTGCAATTTGTTTTGATTCTAAATTAGCTATTATTTTGTAGTGATACATGAAGCTTTTTAGAATTTTGTCATCTTTTTCTCAGGATCACGTAGGCCTATACCTATATGTAGGCTGGACTTGATTTCGAGAAACATAATCATTCATCACTTATCAGGTAGGCTTAGTTTTTGGTCACTGATTTAGCCTAAACATGTCAGAGAGTCGCACTGTAACCATGGTAACATATACATAATATTTTAAGTGCATGTAAGGTGTATGGACATGAGAAATACAGTAGATCTAAAGACTAGATCTATATTATGTTGTTTTAGACCTATGATCATCTATTCTATGAGGCTCAACCCATTATTGGGACATACTGAAACGTCATGTACAAAGCCTAACAGTAAAAACAAAAAGTGAAACACACTGGGAGAGTCGGGGAGAAGCATTAAAATCCATCCATTACCAAATTGTTGACATATGCGATGCGCTTACTGAAATGGCAACAGACACAACTCTTACTGAAATGTCTGGAAATTCCACACATGCAGATGTGAAAACTTTAGCAAATGCCATTACAAAATTAGAATTTTTGGTCACATTGGTTGCTTGGTATGACATTCTCTTTGAAATAAACATTACCAGCAAGCAGCTACAAGCTAAAGAAAATGATATTCCATCAGCACTGAAACAACTGGGAAACACTAGGATCTCTCTAATCGAAGAGAGAAGAAGTGGTGAAGAGTTTGAAAACACACTGTGATGCTATTGAATTGGCTATTGACTTGGAGGTAGACCCAGTTTTTGTTGCAGATGTTGTTTGCCATAGGAAAAAGAAAAGGCAGGTTTTCTCTGAAGCAGAACGCAAAAGAGAACTTTAAAATCAACTTCAATTTTGCTGTACTGGATGTAGCCATCAGTTCTGTGCAGGAATGTTTTGAGCAACTGCAGCAGATGAAGTCTGTTTTTGGCTTCCTGTATGATCTGAAGTCACTTAATGGGATAACACACACATAACCTATAGAACGTTGCACTTTGTTAGAAGCAGCACTGCAAGATGAAGACCCAACGCATTTGTTGCCTTGCGCATTCTGCTCACTTTGCCTGTTACTGTGGCGAGGGGCAAGAGGAGCTTTTCAAAATTAAAACTGATCAAGAAATATTTGTGATCTACAATGACACAAGAAATACATGTAGGCCTAGTTATGATCTCTATTGAGAAACAGATCGCACATAAATTTGACCTAAAGAAAATAGTGGCTGATTTTGCCAGGAAGAAAGCATGGAAAGCCAATTTGTAGTTATCTGTAAAATTGGTACTTGTAGTAGGCATTAGTAGACATTGCTTCAGTTCTGTTTAAAGTTATTT
Organism: Neosilurus hyrtlii; assembly: GCA_028564935.1. Lineage (NCBI taxonomy): Eukaryota > Metazoa > Chordata > Actinopteri > Siluriformes > Plotosidae > Neosilurus > Neosilurus hyrtlii. Next base: position 15,783,360 of record JAOUQZ010000027.1, read on the forward strand.
AATATACAGATCATTCTAATGAAAGTGTATAATTTCTAATTGCACCTTCCCAAGGAATAATTTATACAGAAATACTTGCAAAATATCTACAAATAACCGTATAGTACAGAGTATATTTCTGGAAACTTTTGAAGCTCCAGCTTTTTTTAATCATAAATTACAGCAATAACAGTTGACAAAGTTTTTGGAGACATAACTTCATATGCACAAAACCTCCAAAATGTATTAATTTCCGGTCGTTGTACATATACAGCTTAAATTGTCAACATATGAAGGTACTTTTATATTGGAACTTAATTGGAATTTAATACTTTGAGAACTGATCCTAAAGTAGTGATGACAGTGTTGGAGACAAAGCATATTAATAATTCAGCATTTGTGCACATAACTACAGTTAAGTGTTGCTTTTTTTAAAAAATTTTTTACCTACATTTGGGTGTGATTATACCATGTGATTTATACAAAATGAAAAAAAAAAAAGGATTAAAAAATATATATATAATAATAATTGGGTATATAAAGAGTGGGAAATAAAATATGCATTTCTATGAGAATGACCAATACATTATATTTGAAAGTTCTAAAGCTATAGACACATAAGTAGCAGAGTACATAGTATACATTTATTTTTCTCCTATGAGGCTATGACATTATACATGTACAAATCTTCATTGACTCTTCAAGCTGACTGGTTTAAGTTATAAAGTATAATTAATATACTGCATATAGCTGTTAATTATAATATTGTATCTATATAATTATGTGAATAAAGGTATAAATATACCCACTACATCTTATTTGACTATAATTCTTTATTCAGCTGTGGGATGCTTATAGATTAAATGCTGTGTACTCTCTACAGGCTCTAAAGGCCCATGTGTTGGCTACCCTTACTTTGCCAGTGAATTAAAATTTTACTTGAACACTGTAAAGTCTGTAATATAGGTATACAGAGCCTCTGCATTACACTTCTTAATTTGAGGTCTTAGGCACTAGCCAAATTATGGGCCCCATATTTACCAAAATTCTTCATTTCTTAGTTTTCTCATTTTTTCCCTTGCTTAATGTCATAGGCCCTAGGTACTCAGTATATATACTGTGCCTATTGTACCCAGTGGATAATGCAGCCCTGATAATTTACTATGGGAAATTCAAGGGATTACCAAGGACTAACTTAGCTTGCTAATGTTTGGTGACACATGCCGGGTGGAGGGCACAAACTAAAAGGTTTGCCTAGAGCGCAAGAAACCCTAGAGCCGGCCCTGCCTATCAGCAGTTTTAATGTTATGGCTGATCAGTATAGATGCCTCCAGCTTGTCTAACCCTGTAACAGGTCAATGTCAAAATGAATCTCCCATTTAATTTTTACTTTGGTGTTGGTGTTTGGATATGTGATGCAGAAATGCATGTGTCTGCTACCCTGCCTCTCATTCACTTTTCTTTGTAACATCAATGACTCTCAGGGAGTTTGGCCAGCTGGCGGTGGAACTCCTGGACCAGTCCTACAAGCAGGATGAACAGATGGCCATGAAGCTGCTCACCTATGAGCTGAAAAACTGGAGCAATGCCACTTGTCTGCAGCTGGCCGTAGCCGCCAAGCATCGCGACTTTATTGCCCACACCTGCAGCCAGATGTTGCTCACTGATATGTGGATGGGGCGGCTTCGCATGCGCAAAAACTCTGGCCTCAAGGTTCCAGTTTAAATCTTTCTAATTGTTCAGAGAAGTGTTATGAGGTCACCACAAATAAAAACAAGAGTACTCGGAGATCACAAATCTCCGCTAAACCCAGCACTTACCAGAATATGAACCAAAAATCTCACACTCACAATGAAAACTTTCAAAAATTCCTACATCCACAATTTTATCCAGATGTATAGTGTTGTCAGAAGAGCTGAGGAATATTGGTACTACTTTGGAAAACCAGAGTAAAAGGATTGGTGATTTCTCATAAACGTATTACATGCTTGGGATACATACAGTAGATGGTGTAACGTGTGTTTTATTTTTTTTTAGGTGATCCTGGGTCTACTGCTGCCTCCGTCAATCCTGAGTCTGGAGTTTAAGAACAAGGATGAGATGTCGTATATGCCTCAGGAGCAAGAGGCCTACCTGCAGGAGAAGGATTCAGATGACGCAGACAAGCCAGTGAAGGACAAGGAAGAGGAGGACATGGAGTTCACCGTAAGAGCATACTGTGAGGCGCAGTACAACTCCGTGGTGAGAGCACCCACCTTAGCTCCGTTCTTTAGCTTGTAGTCCAGCACACACTTACACACAGTCCCAACACGATGCTGCTGCTGAGGTGCTGCAGTCCCACAAAATTTGGCCTTCAATTCTTTGCTTTTTTTTCAATCTGTGGCTCCTGCCCTTAAAGTACTGTATGTCCCAACCCTTTCTTTTCCCACTGCTTCTCCCGTTTTCCTCGTTGTCCTAGCAAAGATATGTGATCGTGGAGTTGTAGCGTGTCTCTGTGTGTCTATCTTCTTGTCTCCTGGTGCGTATGTGTTTGTCTTCTCTTTGTCTTTCCCTTTTAGCGACGGTCTCGTCTGAAGTACGGTACTGTGACAGATCACTGCCTGTTCCTTTCTCATGAAGACAGTCCTGACATTTCTGTGCATGCCTTGCGAATGAGCTCTTGATTGCATTCTGTTTTGTGCCTTCATACGCAAAACCTCTTTTGTGCAAGCTTCTGTGCAAAAAACATCATCTTCATTCATACAAATACAGTAGTTTTCACCTAATCTCTTTTTAGTCATGATTGCATTCAAGCAACAAGTCATCCCAACTGAGCCACAAGAAATTCAGTTAAATTCAGTTTGATTTGTACAGTACTATTTACAACAGTTCTCTATAAACCCTACACATCCCCTTATGAGCCAGCCGGTGGCTATGGTGCAAAGAAAAACTCTCTCAGTCAACATGAGAAAAAACCTTGTGGGGAACGAGACTCAAAAGGGAAACCCATCCTCATTTGGGTGAAACCAGATAAAAATACAAAATACATGTAGCAGAAACTTCACTATAGTTTAACCTGAAGTCTAGCTGATTATTTTATAATTGTAATGGGAATTGTAGTCCTAAATCATTTTACTAAAAGAACTTATATCACCCCTAGTGCAACTAACTGGGTTATCAAAGGCCAGCCATGTGTGTCACTGTCTGTGGTGAGAGGCATGCTGACTTTTGTAAAGAGTAGCTGCATTGCCATCATCGTGTTTCTGCCCTGCGATGGCCTGAATGCGCTGTCCAGGGTGTACTCTGCCCTCACCCAGAGTCAGCTGAGATGGGCTCCAGCCTCCTTGTGACCCTAATTAGGATTAAGCGCTTCAGAAAATGAATGAAATGAATTTATATCATCAGCAGTGACAAGTCATCTTCACAGTTACTGAGTGCATATTTAGGTCCATATGTATCATCATCAGCAGGAGCGAGGGGCTTCTAAGATGAGAACTGAAACCAGTAGTAGCACATCAGGACGGATCACATGATTCAGAGAGCAAAAGGACCAGGATCACTCGGATCTCAGAAGTAGCATGTGTACCTCAACAAAAACACACACACAGGGGAGATAGAGAGATGTTGTCAGGTATGCTCATAACAGTGTAATGGTAAAAGAAGAGAGTTTATTAGTGCTGAGTGCAAGCAGGGACTCCGGCATGATTGACTATGATATAACTAAAAAGCAAGAACCAAAAGGAAGACAGTCATGAGTGCACCCTGTGACATAAGGCAATTAGCCACTCCATTCCAGAAACTAAGTGGAGACACTGTATATGACTCAGTCTTTGAATTCGGTAGCATCGAGCTACAGCTGATGATATCAAGCCCCAGGTTTGGTAGAGGAAACATCTGCTTGAATGAAATTAAACTGTTCCTTCCATTAAAATGTGGACGAATGGAACTCAAGTTATCAATAAAATGGCAAGTAACAAGTGAAAAACTTTTCAGTAACATCAAAGTGAGCTTCTTCAAATAATGTGTTACCTTGCTTAGTTAATTCTGACTAACTATCTAACAAATAACTGTTAAAAAAGGTAATTCAGTATGTAGCTTCTCCATTCTTTAATATTTGAACTGCCATTATTGTTGTTTTTTAATTAACACAGGGCTTGATAGGCATGTCTGCAGCCAGATGTTACTCAAAGGACTTTATTACCCTGTTGTGTATCACATTGTTCAACTCTGCTCTGGCATTCATATTTCCACTTGCTACTATGAATCTATAACAGATTTATAAGATAAAGGCAACAATTGTATTGCAAATTCAATATCTCTGGAAGAATTTTTTAATGAATTTACTGATGATATTGGGAGGAAAAAAATGCAAGTTGAAATGTCCAGGAAAAAAGCTAGCTACCTAGCTGTATGGGGCAGAATAATGGTTAGCACAAAGGTCCTTGGTTCAAGTCCGTGCTCAACAAGGGCATTTCTGTCTGGTGTTTGCATGTTCTCCCCATGCTTGTGTGGGTTTTTTCCAGATACTCCGGATTCCTTCTAGGGTCCAAAGAAATTTACATTAGGCTAGTTGTATGCTCCAAATTGCCCGTAGGTGTAAGTGAAATGTGAGAATGGTTGCGTGTGTGTTGGCCCTGCGATGAGCTGGGACGCTGTTCGGGGTACACCCCACCTTTGCTCGGCCAGTCAGCTGAGATAGGCTCCAGCCTCTCTGTGACCCTTGTAGGATTAAGCATATGAAGCCAACTGAATGATTCTACATTCAACGAGGGCACTTGGAGGCTGCAAATCTTTGTAAAAACTAGGAATTTACCATATTAACCAAATTTTCAAAATATCTCACAGTGTTAAAACATCCAGAATTTGATCAGGATCATCTCCAAAATCTAAGAGTCTTACTTGTCCAAAGCCCCTTCTCTGGTAAAAATTTCATGAAGATTGGATTATAACCTTTAGTGTGCTCCTGCCAAACAATTAAACTATTCATTAAATGTAATCTTCTTTGTGGAGGTAATAAAGGGTTTAAAATGAAATAGCTGAAGGGTTGCAATACAATTGAGACACATCAGAAGGTGTGTATTCTGCTCTATCACTTTAAGTCCGCACTCTCGGGCTTATCAACGTGTTTCTCTGGCACATGGAAATCACATTTGTTTCTTTCCAACTTCAAGTTCTCCCTTTTCTCTCCTCCATTTTTTTCTACCACCATTTTACAGCAGTATCATCAAGCTGCCACATGTGCCACCTGCCTGAGGGCTCAGAATTGATTGGCAGCTTGTCTTGTAACTGCCTCACCAAATTCTGAGTTGATAAGAACTTTTACTCTCCTGTCTGTGTGAAATAACATCCATCCTCTTTTTTTTTGTTTGTTTTTTTTGCCTTGCTGTTTCTTTCCTTATGTTTCTCAGGCTATGTTGGGAAGTGTGAGCTCAGAGGTATCTCGGAAAAAGGAAGTGGAGGAAGTCCAGAATCGCCATCGCCTTATTCCCGTGGGACGCAAAATTTACGAATTTTACAACGCCCCCATTGTCAAGTTCTGGTTCCATACGGTATGAGATGTATTTCTACAGATTTCCTGTGATGACATTGTCTCAACACCGTGATGATGTTCGCTGTCAACCAGCTCTAAACGCAATAAATGTCAAGATTTTCAAAATGTTTGAAATTTCATGGCGGTTATTAAAACCGTGCATATTTACAGCATTTGGCAGAAACCCTTATCCAGAGTGACTTCTGAATCTTTCTGAAATGTGTTGAATACAACCTCATTACAGCCTACTCACTCCGTGCCTTCACCTACAGCTCACAGGTTTTTTTACAGCATGGCCAACATTTTAAATCACACTGAGCTGCTCTCAAAACGCCCCGATGTGAGGCTGCTTGCTGTCATATTTTGGCCCATTCCGCATGGTTTGGAAACGCCCCCATGTGAGGCCAGCTTAAATAAGGCTTGGGATGGGAATCACGCTGAATCTACAGACTACAGTACACATGTAATTATGTTTTAAATAAGGGGATGTCCTGGTACAAGTGTTTAAACATAGACAGTAGATTTTGTATTTATTTATAGAATAGTTTTACTGTGTTGAGAAAATAAAGAGGTGCAACCTCTCAATGTTACCAAAATACAAAAACAGTTCTTGCAGCAGCATTTTTAAAAATGTCAGGGTTAAATGTCCGTCCAGTATTTACAGTCATCTCGAAAAATAAACAAGCAAAAATTTTACCCTCTTTCATACAGCGACTACAGATAAAACTCATATCATTGAATAGAAACACAATCATTTATTCTACAAAAAACATCAATAGATGAAATCTATTTCTGTGGCCTTTGGAGCTAGTACTGCCCTCTTCAGCAGAAATAACTTCTTGTAGGCGTTCTGTATAAATGTCCACCAGTCTCTCATTGGTTTGCTGCATTTTTTTTTTGCCACTCTTTCTTCAGTTGTGATATGTTTACGAATTTTCTTGCATGCACTTGCAGGCCTTTACAAATCCCACATAACATTTCATTACAGTTCAAATCTAGGCTTTGACTAGAACATCCTATAACCCTCATGACCTCATATTACTGAATCTTCATGTAGATATGATGCAGAACTCATGGTCTAATCAGCAACCACAAACTTCACAGTCCCTGAAGCAACTCCAAACTATAACTTTTCACCATCACACCTTACAGTTGGTAACAGCTTTTTAATTTGTTTGTCCATGGTGCATTATTCCAAAATCCCTGGTCTTTACTGATATGTTCGGGTGCAAAGTGTAGTCTGCAGAACTATGTATTTTTAACATAGAATTGGAATTGTTTTTATTCATTACTTAATTATTTTTAGCATCAAATGTTCCACCCGCAGGCTGTTTGCTGGAGCAGATATTTGAAATCCACCCCACTAATACATGAATTTTGTTTTTCTTTTTTTTCTTTTTTTTATAGTGGAATGATGGTTTATTTCTTTATTTTCAGGATCTTTTTTAATAATTTGGATTAACTGTTTAATTGATCCATTACCAGACTCTTAGACATCTGGAACTCTTTTACATTCAGTGTTTTATTGAGCTTTTTTGATATCTTAGTATGATGACACCACAGACTGTAATAGCAAAGAGAACATCAGACCCCAAATGCATTAATTAATTTATTTTTTAAGCCACTTAATCCTAATTAGGGTCACAGGGAGGCTGGCACCCATCTCAGCCGACTCTGGGCAAGGGCGAAGTACACCCTGGAGAGCTCCCCAGGCCATCGCAGGGCAGACTCCAAATGCAAGAGGTTCTAATTAACCAGATTAATGAGAAAAGAGCTAGGAGGGAAGCCAGTGCCAACCCTTGACCACACACAAGTGTTGTATATACCTGCAGCACATGCAGCAGAGTTTGCCGTTCCAGAATAGGATTGCTTTCCCACAAGAGGACTCAACGCTAAATGTGGCAGGGTAATCATGTGTCACCTTCGATGTGAGACTCCATCATCATTGAAGTTGCTAATAAAAAAATGCCGTTAACTTTTAGCTTATTATTATTTATTTACTCTCTTATATTATACTTTAAAACTTCTGTGTTTACTTTGCCTTCTACAAAGGATTAAAGTCCAGCCAGCTGAGACAACCGACTATATTGTTTAGCCAGTGATGTGTACTGGATTTTATCCAGTGAAAATTAAAATTATTTCAGTGTCAAAGAAAACATATAGATTTTTATATTTATTCCCTCTAGAAATGTATTCCCTCTGGAACATATCAAATGTAATATTTCCAAAATGAACTAAAAACCAAAAATCTGTGAATTGTTAATTCACTTGAGCCTTAACTGCTTGTGTTTTTAGTACCTCTACCATGCAGCATGGATACTTAAATAAATAGGCCCTATTTAGGCCCTAGACCCTGGTTGTAATTCCCCATGTGTTCGTCTTGCAATAAGTGACCCGCTCATATTGACTAGAAAGGCAGTGTTTTGAGTAAGTAATTTGAAAATGGCGTACCTAAACGAAGAAGTGATATCACCAAAAATACATCCTTCCAAGCATAATCTTCACATGACCAAGTTCAAATAACATAAACACAATCTTTTCATGATAAAACACTTGTTTAAGAAAGGGTTCCGTGTCCATGTTGTGGTAAAACAATAGAAATATCCAATAATTTTACTGATTTTCAAACGGCTTTTGTGGTTGCTCAGGGTATTTCCTTATGATCCAAATTCACTCCCAGAATCCTCTTCCTACTTACAGAATTCCAAAAGGATTCTCACAATCATATAACGCTAAGCCTGTGAGAAGCACACATGACTCAGTGTAAATAGAACTTGTCTGTTGCTAGAACGACACTTGTACGATAGTGCTGATTGGTGGAGAGCCGGATTCATTTAGTGTTTGGATGTTGGGGAGTTTCAGATGCGGACATTCAGAAACTGGTTCTGTAACTGTAATTACTATTTTCTCTAAAGTAGCATTTCCTGATTAGCCACAAACAAAGTGTTGTTACTCAGTCCATTTTTATGCTATTCACCTCATTTTAAAGAATATTTAATTCTCCTTTTAAATATATCAATATCTCAGTATCTCAAATTTCCAACTTAATCTGTATTATACTGGAGTGGGTCCCTTGTACCGTATAGTATGTGGATAAGACCAAATGAGCAAACAAACAAACAAAAAACAAAAAAATTGTTGGAAATAAGTGGGTTTCTGAGTTTCCAAGAAAGTGAATCATCATGACAGACAACCAGATATTCATACAATGATTGTCTCTCAGATAGCCAATTAGTGGCTTATTGAGTTTTAACATTTAGGAAAATGTTGAAGTCGAAAGTAACCTGTGATCATCAATTGATTCTCTGCCTTCTGATTTAGTTTCAGTCCTGATGAAGAAGCCTATAGCTAAAGTTTGCAGTGTTAATGTTAGCTAAATGACAAATTCCCATCTCTGTAATAGAGTAGTGAACTTGTTATTGTACATCAGCTATTAGTACTTTACAGAGGGCACCTCTGAGGGAAGCAAGGGGTCATTTCGGAGTTGACCCTCAAAACTGTATGGGGTTATCATGCCAGTTTAATATTATTGTATTTGTCACCATGACTGTTTTGCTTAAACTAGATGTACTGATATAACAATATAAATATTAACTACATTAAAATAGTATGTTCGTTTACCTTCTTAGCACACAAGCAGGCTTGCTTAGGTACAATGCTTGATTGCAAGTGTAGATGGGGTCACTATGATTGTGAGTACATTACATTAAAAGTCAATAATTTCATTAAGTCATTAAGATCAGTGTAGAAGCACTGCAAAGTTTCATGCTGAAGTAGAGCTACTTAAACCAACCACAAAGGGGAAAAAATGCATTTCAGCCTTATATATATCACTGTGCATCAGGGTGGGATTGCACAGAACCTGTCAACCCTTCACATGATTTATCATTTAAGGAAAAATTTGCTTTTCTGGGACTTATAATAAAGCTGCCAAAAAATTCTCACTTACTCATTTATAAAACTAAGATGCACTTACATCAGCTATGTGGATCCTGCGTGATTGCTGTCGAAATATGAAATAAGATTAAACCATATTTCTTTTGTATGTACGGAAATATGGTACAAATGAAGGAATTAAAATATTTTTTATATTTGTTGGGCTAAAACTGATTTGAACTTTTTAATGATCCCTGTGAATAGGGTTGTCAGGTTCTGTAAATAATGTTTATACAGTAGAGTAAATCACACAACACTGTTTACCAGTTCCCCTGAAAGTTAATAATGTTTCATTCATTTGCTGAACCGCTTAATCCTACTAGGGTCAAGGGGAGCCCATCTCAACTGACAGTGGGCAAAGGCGGGGTACATCCTGAGCAGATTGCCAAACCATCGCAGTTTAAACAATTGGAACAGCCAGTTAGCTTAATGTGCATGTCTTTGGACTGGATTACTCGGAGGAGACCATTGCAAGCCCAGAGAGAGCATGCAAACTCCACACAGAACCGCCCTCACTGAGCCCAGGACTTGAACCCAGGATCTTCTTGCTGTGAGGTGGGAATGTAAACTGCTACACCACCATGCTGCTCCTGAAAAGAGAGGAAAATAAAAATATTGGTAACAGCTGCAGTTTTTCCCCAGTCACTATCAGCAGGATATCTCAGGTATATATTTAGGTATAAAACCTGCTCTGATTATAGTATTAATATTTGGCATCTCCACCTTAACAGGAATCTGAGGAATAAAAATACAATTCATTTCTGCATTCCATAAAGAGAATATCATTTAGGTGGCACATTGTGCCAGTCACTAAAATGTATATGACAAAGCAGAAACTCAAAACAGTGAAGCGCCTCTCCTGCTAGGCTTCACACCATGGTGGAGTTATTCACACTTTTTCTTTTTTCTCTCTTCCACCCTCCACACTTTACCGACATGTACAGGCCTTCTCCAGTCACGAAGCCGATTAATTTGATGCTTTGTTCAGAACACAGCGTGAGATCACCCACATCAGCCCTCGGGGTGTTTTTCACACTGAGAAAAAACACTGCGTGAGGAGAAGAAGTAGATTTTCAGAGAGATGGTAATGCAGATGATTAAAAATAGGCACACTAAATTTTCTACATGGAAAAAAAGACTCCAACTGTGATTTCTGTCTGTAGAAAATGTGCACAACTTTTCCAGTTGAGTTTTTAGTCAGTGTGAAATTCAGAGAATGATACCGTGATGTCAGACATTTCAGGCTCTGGTGGATTTGAGAGGTTTCGATGTCGACAGGTATGTAGAGGAGAAAACAGCCCCTAGCATATCATCTGGTGAGAAATTGTTCTGCCAGGGAGTTTGACAAACAGCACAAATGAATTCTTTTTCCAAGATTGAGCTCACTTATGGATTTAAATATGCTTGTTCAGCTTGGAATGGGGTTGCACAATGGCATAGTGATTAGCACGTCCACCTCACAGCGAAAGGTTCAAGTCCTGGGCTCAGCGAGGGCGTTTCTACGTGGGCTTTGCATGTTCTCCCTGTACTTGTGTGAGTTCCCTCCAGGTACTCCGTTTTTCTCCCACAGATGTCCAAAGACATGTTCATTAGACAAATAAGTTGCTCCATATTGTTCCTAGGTGTGAGTGGTTGTGCGAATGTTGGCCCTGCGATGGACTAGCAAGCTGTTCAGGGTGTACCACGCCTACAACATTTGCAACAACATTTTGAATCAAACTGTAAGAGCATATATATGACCCTCTCCAGTATAATAGTGATTAAGTATGAAATGTGAGATACTGAGATATATTGATATATTTGGAATGTGAATGTAATCTGCTTCAAAATGAAGTATGAATCATGACTACAGATGAACATGGACTGAGTTACATCACTTTGTTTGTGGCTAATCAGGAAATGTTACTTTAGAGAAAATAGTAGTTACAGTTACAGAACCAGTTTCTGAATATCCGCATCTGAAACTTCCAAACATCCAAACACTAAATGAATCCGGCTCTCCACCAATCAGCACCATCTTACTAGTGTCGTTCTAGCAACAGACGAGTTCTATTTACACCGAGTCGTGTGTGTTTTGAGGCTTCTCATTGGTTTAGCATTATAAGATTGGGGGAATCCTTCTGGGATTCTGTAAGTAGGAAGAGGATTCTGGGAGTGAATTTGGATCATAAGGAAATACCCTGAGCAACCACAAAAGCCGTTTGAAAATCAGTAAAATAAGTGGAGATTTCTATTGTTTTACAACAACGTGGACACGGAACCCTTTCTTACACAAGTGTTTTATCATGGATAGATTGTGTTTATGGATATTTCAACTTGGTCATGTGGAAGATTTTGCTTTGGAGGATGTATTTTTGGTGATATTGCATCTTCATCCATTTTTTAACTTACTTTGGCTCTTACTCAAAACACGACCTCACGACTTAATCTGTATTATGCTGGAGCGGGTCACATGTTTAAATATTTGTAAAAGAATTGGGCATATTTTTCCCACCAGATGTGAATTTATCGGCCAGCTCTGTGGAACAGGCCTCAAGGAAGAAGCCATATGTGACCCAAAACTGACAAAATTTTTTGTTTTACTCTGATTTGAGAGATGAACTATTAATCTATCATATCACTGAAGTTTTATAACCCAGAAACTTATATAAAGTAGCAATACTGGACATTTATCAGAGGGTCCTCCCCCTAAACTTGGCAGAAAAGACCAGGAAATATTTATAAGGCCTGTGAGAGTGGATGTTTAGTTTCTCGTCACTGCCCTCATGTGATTTTGGCCACTCATGAAAAAACCTGTGTCAACAACTTTGTCTGTCCTGCTCACCAACTTTCTTTTGTTTATTGAGCGTGCCAAACTGAACAATCCGGAATTAATAAACATTTACATTTGTAGCATTTGGCAATGCTGCTATCCAGAGCGACTTACAATTATCATTTTTATACAACTGAGCAATTGAGGGTTAAGGGCCTTGCTCAAGGGCCCAACAGTAGTGATAGTTTAGATTGAACCGCTAACCTTCAGATCATTAACCCATCGCCTTAACCACAATAAGCCAACACTGACCTAAACACTGATAAGGTCATCGTCGGTTGACTGACCTTCCATGTGTAGGTTTGCAGCGTATGCTTAGATTCAGAATGCCGTGTTTCCACACATGTACAAGTGCATGGCGGATTTTCAGTAACTGTACCCAGTTTGTGTAATCCTGTTCTTAATGATGTTTTGATTAGATTCTATTTTCAATTTAAGAAGATACATTTAATAGTGTGATAAATCTCTTTGTAAGGATCTGTTTCATGTGACGCCTGTCTGAAGTACTGGTACCTCGTGTTGTACGTTCTGTCCCTGTGAGCTGGTACAGATAATTGAAGTTTAATACATTTAATTTAAATTTTATTTCTGACACCTCCTTTACTTCCTTTTCTCTTGAAACTATGAGAAATTATGCCATCAAATGACAAGTATCAGTCGAAGGAAGATAACCCATTGGTTGTTACCAATTGTTTAAGGATACTTTATCCTTAAAATAAGTTTTTTCTCTGTTTTTCTTCAGAATGATTGACATAATCTACCAAACTTCAAATCTTCATAACTTCATCAAGATATTTCAACTAACTTGGTCTCATTGAAAAGCTTACAGTCTCCTCCTTTCAACCCTGTCACTAACTATTTTTTTTTTTTTTGGTCACTCATTTTGCCAGATCATCTCTTATAATGGTCAATAGTTGGGATTTTCCCTCTCCTACCACATGAAAACACAAATAAAAACTACAAGAAACAAGAAACCCTAACCCTAAACCTAACCCTAAATTGCACTCCATGACTACACAGAAACACAAATAAAACAGAAACTTAAATAAGATTTTTTTTCTCTCCACTAGTAGATTTGTAGCCAGTTCCCATCTATCAAGTATTGTCTCCTTGTTACAGACAACCACTACTAACCATGGCGTAAACAATTATGTGGCCCGTCTGTGACACGTGATGCTGCCAAGCACATCCAAGTGACTGTGAGAAACTATCAGTGTCCATCATTTTGATTACAGCATTATTCACACGTAACACTGTTTTTAATTCCGAGAGAGAAACAATATTCTGTCCACTGTTCAGAGTGTAGTAAATCATCCTGTGTGATGAGTGTGAAATGAATACAGTGCATGTATACTTCCAGAGTGATTATCAGTTCACAGAGCTGCTGTGATGGCTGGTTGCTTCATGTTCAGTGTTCACTCTAAAGTCTTACATATTTAAATTCTCTTTGTGTGACCTGTGTTTCTTTGTGTTTTCCTGTGTTTCTCTGTTTCTTTTTTGTGCAGATGGCCTATGTGGGTTATCTAATGCTCTTCAACTACATTGTGTTGGTAAAAATGGACCTTTGGCCTTCTCCTCAGGAGTGGATTGTGATCGCCTACATTTTCACCAACGGAATTGAGAAGATGAGGGAGGTGAGGTCACAGACTGTATGAGAAACTTTTTGAGTTCATGTTATTTGATTTAAGGACCCATAAGTCCCTGTTGAAAATCTTGTAGGTTTAGTTGCCTTTTGCTAATAGCCTTCCACTAGAGTTTGGGGCGTGACTGTGGGGATTTTAGCCATAACAAAATTAGGGATCAGATGCTCATAAATAATCAAAGAAATTTCACAGAGATGATGAAATAAATCACTGCAAGATGTGTTTTTTTGGCAAATTATTCAGATTGTTGATTATATTCCAATAACTACACATCTCATCAAGTTTCACCCTAAAGCTCCTGTCACACGTATCAATTAATTGGGCAAATTCTTCACACAGTTGCAGATGTGTTATATGAACCTCACTTGCTGTGTGATGGAAACTAATATTGTACGCCCAAACGTTCAGGCCCATTTCCTAGATCTGTTGTGTGACACCCTGCAGTGTCCTACAGCTGTGTTACACATTCACATACAAATTGGATACAGATAGTTTTCTTACAATAATCATATAATCTCCATTAAAATAATTATGTTTCAGCACAACAGACATAGAACACATATTTTATAGGCACTATACAGCATGCAAAATCATCTCAGCCAAACCCACATCCACACCCACATCCAAACCCATACCCAAACCCAGACCCAATCCCACACCCAAACCCAGACCCAGACCCAAACCAAACCCAATCCCACACCCAAACCCAGACCCAATCCCAAACCCACACCCAAACCCACACCAAATCCCACACCCAAACCCAGACCCAATCCCAAACCCACACCCAATCCCACACCCAAACCCAGACCCAATCCCAAACCCACACCCAAACCCACACCAAATCCCACACCCAATCCCAGACCCAATCCCAAACCCACACCCAAACCCAGACTCAAACCTACACCCAATCCCAAACCAAATCCCAGACCCAATCCTAAACCCACACCCAAACCCACACCCAATCCCAAACCAAATCCCAGACCCAATCCTAAACCCACACCCAAACCCACACCCAATCCCACACCTAAACCCAGACCCAATCTCAAATCCACACCCAAACCAACACCAAATCCCACACCCAAACCCAGACCCAACCCCACACCCAAACCCACACCAAATCCCAAAACCACACCCAAACCTACACCCACACCCAAACCCACACCCACACCCACACTTAAACCTACACTCAATCCCAAACCAAATCCCAGACCCAATCCTAAACCCACACCCAAACCCACACCCAATCCCACACCTAAACCCAGACCCAATCTCAAACCCACACCCAAACCAACACCAAATCCCACACCCAAACCCAGACCCATTCCCAAACCCACACCAAATCCCAAAACCACACCCAAACCTACACCAACACCCAAACCCACACTCAAACCTACACCCAATCCCAAACCCACACCAAATCCCACACCCAATTCCACACCCAAGCCCAGACCCAATTTTTTCCAGATGAATTACAAACTATACAAAAATATGTGATGAATAATTAATCTTTGTTTAGTTATGCCTGGGACATTCTTCTAGAATAAAAGAAAAAACAGCCACATTATTTCAATATTGACCCAAACCCACACCAAATCCCAAAACCACACCCAAACCTACACCCACATTTAAACCCACACCCAAACCCACACTCAAACCTACACAAACCCAAACCCACACCAAATCCCAAAACCACACCCAAACCTACACCCACACCCAAACCCACACTCAAACCTATACCCAATCCCAAACCAAATCCCAGACCCAATCCTAAACCCACACCCAAACCCACACCCAATTCCACACCCAATCCCAAACCAAATCCCAGACCCAATCCTAAACCCACACCCAAACCCACACCCAATCCCACAGCTAAACCCAGACCCAATCTCAAACCCACACCCAAACCCACACCAAATCCCACACACAAACCCAGACCCAATCCCAAACCCAAACCCACACCAAATCACAAAACCACACCCAAACCTACACCCACACCCAAACCCACACCCAAACCCACACTCAAACCTACACTCAATCCCAAACCAAATCCCAGACCCAATTCTAAACCCACACCCAAACCCACACCCAATCCCACACCCAATCCCAGACCCAATCCTAAACCCACACCCAAACCCACACCCAATCCCACACCCAAACCCAGACCCAATCCTAAACCCACACTCAAACCTATACCCAATCCCAAACCAAATCCCAGACCCAATCCTAAACACACACCCAAACCAACAATAAATCCCACACCCAAACCCAGACCTATTACCAAACCCAAACCCACACCAAATCCCAAAACCACACCCAAACCTACACCCACACCCAAACCCACACCCAAACCCACACTCAAACCTACACTCAATCCCAAACCAAATCCCAGACCCAATCCTAAACCCACACCCAAACCCACACCCAATCCCACACCTAAACCCAGAC
>JAOUQZ010000027.1:15799783-15817211 GCA_028564935.1 Neosilurus hyrtlii
AGACCCAATCCTAAACCCACACCCAAACCCACACCCAATCCCACACCTAAACCCAGACCCAATCTCAAACCCACACCAAAACCCACACCAAATCCCACACCCAAACCCAGACCCAATCCCGAACCCAAACCCACATCAAATTCCAAAACCACACCCAAACCTACACCCACACCCAAACCCACACTCAAACCTACACCGAATCCCAAACCCACACCAAATCCCAATCCCAAACCAAATCCCATACCCAATCCTAAACCCACACCCAATCCCACACCCAATCCCAAACCAAATCCCAGACCCAATCCTAAACCCACACCCAAACCCACACCCAATCCCACACCTAAACACAGATCCAATCTCAGACCCACACCCAAACCCTTACCAAATCCCACACCCAAACCCAGACCCAATCCCAAAACCACACGCAAACCTACACCCACACCCAAACCCACACTCAAACCTACACCCAATCCCAAACCCACACCAAATCCCACACCCAATCCCACACCCAAACCCAGACCCAATCCCAAACCCACACCCAAACCCACACCAAATTCCAAAACCACACCCAAACCCACACCCAAACCCACACCCAAACCCACACTTAAACCTACACCCAATCCCAAACCCACACCCAAACCCACACCCAAACCCACACCCGAACCCACACTCAAACCTACACCCAATCCCAAACCCACACCTAAACCCACACCCTATCCAAAACCCACACCCAATACTAAACCCACACTCAAACCCAGATTCAATCCCACACCCAAACCCACACTCAAAATTACACCCAATCTCATACCCAAGCTCACACTCAAACCTACACCAAAACCCACTCAAACCGACACACAATCCCAACCCAATACCAACACCCGATCCCAAACCCACGCACAATCCCACTCCCAAACCCATAGCCAAATTTACACCCAATCCCATACACAAGCTCACACCCAAACCTACACGCAAACCGACACCCAATCCCAACCCCACACCCAAAACCACACCCACAGCTACAGCCAAACCCACACCCAAATTTACATCCAATCCCAAACCCACACCCAATCCTATACCCAAGCTCACACCCAAACCTACACCCACACTCAAACTTACACCCAAACCCACACCCATTTTTAAACCCAAACCTACACCCAAACCCACACTCATACTTAAACCCAATCCCAAACCCCAAACCCATCTCAACCGACTCAAAGGTGGGGTTCACCCTAAACAGCTCACCAAACCATTACCGGGCAACACATAACCACTCACACTCACACCTAGTGGCAATTTGGAACAGCCAATTAGCCCACTGTGCATGTGTTTGGACTGTGGGAGGAAACCAGAATACACACATACATGCAAACTCCATACAGAAACACCCTCACCGAGATTGACTGTGCTGTGAGGCAGAAGTGATGATCACTACACCACCATCCACACTGTTCATGAAAAGTCAGAAAATGTTATTTAAATTCTTTAAAGTTCGATTATTGTTTTATTTTTTCCAGATGAATTACAAACTATTCAAAAATATGTGATGAATAATTGATCTTTGTTTAGTTATGCCTGGGACATTCTTCTAGAATAAAAGAAAGAACAGCCACATTATTTCAATATTGAGTCTTTCATGTACTTTGTAAATGTCCATATTTTACATGTTCTCTTCCTTTGACTTTTATACATGATTCTATTTGATACTAAATCTTTTTTTAGCTATCTCAGGACATTCTCAGAGCTAAACAACTTTTCACACATACAAGTGAGAAACTATTAAAAAAGAAACAGTGATGAAGGGAACTGTGAATTGTGATTTAATATGAACGAATGTTCACTTATTCCTCCTTATCCAAATCCACTGAATAACACAACTCCCTTGTTTGAAATGAACTAATCTAAGATACCATTGCTGCTGTGAAACGTGGGGGTTGGGGCAGTGGAGTCATGTCTATATCGGCTTTTAGCACTCTAACCAGTGTAAAAATCCCAGCTGGGGTTTTAAATAGGGCAGATATCAGAACACGCTCACTGGAAGAGATCACACAAGATGAATCTCATTCTTCTTACACTTCCTACAATATTGTACTTTCCCAGCTAGCGCTTGGTCCGGGATCAGGTCACAGGGGCAGCAGCCTAAGCATTGAGGTCCAGACGTCCTTCTCCCCAGCCACTTCCTCCAGCTCTCCCTGGGGGACACCGGGGTGTTCCCAGACCATCCGAGCGACATAGTCTCTCCAGCGTGTTCTGGGTCCACCCCGGGGTCTCTTCCTGGTTGCGCAAAACACCACATCAGGGACGCGTTCAGTAGGCATTCTAATCAGATGCCCGAGCCACGAGCGGTTCTACTCCGAGCTTCTCTCGGATGACCGAGCTTCTCACCCTATCGATTGGTCTTTTTCAGTCACTACCCAAAGCTGATACATGTCACCAACGTTATTTGATGACTCTAAAAAAACTTTTTCAGTAACATTAATGTGTAAGGACTGTGTACATGTGTACTGTGGGTTCAATACCTGCGTGATTAAAAGGAAACCCCAGTACAGAAGTGCACAGCCCTCGTCCCACAATAGATGGCGCTGTACCAAGGCCCTGGATGTGTGAAACATCAACTTCAAAACATTGTTGTGTATAACTGTCATGTACATTTTCGCAATAAAAATTCTGGTTTGGCATTCTCACAACGTTCAGATAACGTTTTGTACAACCAACCGAGTTTTTTCATTTAGTATTGAGTAATGTTACATAATGTTGTGTGCAAGTTGAGTAACACATCTGTGGGGGCTTCCTACATTATATATATTTTATCTAACGTGAAGTTGTTCATGTTTTCATTACTATCCCAGTGGACCATAACGAACTTTGTTTCTACATAAATTTCAGTTATTTCCATATTTTATTGGAATAATTTTTTCTGTTGCTCTTATTGTATTTGAAATCAGTCAGAAAGCTTGGTCTCAATTAGCAGGTCCAAAATTCTACTACTGAGTTGTGACATCTCTCAACTGAGGCTCAATGTCTTTTTTTGTCCCAAAACATCAACCTCACCATAATGAGAAGGCTACTACTGCCCCCTAGTCTTCATCAAGCTTAAGTGCACTGTAGCCATATTTTACAAGCCAACACTAGGCGAAGGCAGGGTACATCCAGAACATATCACCAGACTACCGCAGGACCAATGTACACAACCATTCATATTCACACTCACACCTAGTGGCAAAATGGAACTGCATGGAATCTGCATGTTTCTGGACTGTGGGAGGAAATTGGAGTACCCAGAGAAAACCCATGCAAGCACCCAGAGGACATGCAAACTCTGCACAGAAAGCCTGTGACTCGCACCCAGGACCTTCTTGCTGTGATGTGAATGTTATAACCACTGCACCACTATGCTGCCCAAGTCCCTTTTATAAAATATTAAAATTATGTGTGGTTTATCTGAATTTCAAATTAGGAGTATAGTATACAAATTATAGCATAACGGAGTACAGTTATTGCTGTACTCCGTTACTGCACTCCAGTCTTTGTGTGCATACTACTGTATTTCTGTTATTACATAATTGTCATCTTGGAATCAAAACAAATATTAAAACAGATAATAAAATGCAATTAGGGCCAACACACAAGATCTGATGGGTTATTCTACAAAACAGTAACAATAAAAATGAAAAGTTTTGACTGACACATATACACTGCTCAATGTATATACCAACCAGCCATATCATTAACACCACCTAGATTGACAGAAGTTCTCCAGTGCTAAAATTAGATGATAACTCAATGGGAAAAACAATGTCTTTTCTCTCTGACACTCATCTCATGTTCAGATCCTGATGTCAGAGCCTGGCAAACTGCTCCAGAAGGTTAAAGTATGGCTTCAGGAGTACTGGAACATCACGGACCTCATGGCTATCCTCATCTTCTCCATTGGCATGGTTCTCCGTCTTCAGGAGCCGCCATTAATGAGCTATGGCCGGGTCATCTACTGTGTCAACATCATCTACTGGTACATCCGCCTGCTTGATATCTTCGGGGTAAACAAATACCTCGGACCCTACGTGATGATGATTGGCAAGATGGTGAGAAACTCATTTACTTATTCAATATAATGATGGAAAGAAGTGACGACTTGTTACTTTAACAGTATCTCTGTTGTCCTCTGCAGATGATTGACATGATGTACTTTGTAATCATCATGTTGGTGGTGCTGATGAGTTTCGGTGTGGCGCGTCAAGCAATTCTGAACCCAAATGAGGACCCATCATGGATGCTGGCTCGCAACATCTTCTTCATGCCCTATTGGATGATTTATGGTGAAGTCTTTGCTGACCAAATCGACCGTGAGTTTTCTTTCTAGTACATTTTAAGGACTGTTTAGAGATATCGACATGTTTGGGAGTGTGGTTTTGAACCTAACCATTTTGGCTTTCATATATTACAAAAACTTCTTTAGGGTTCTCCACTCGTGTATTAAAATTAAACTGACTGTAAAAAAAAAAAAAAGCTAAAAACTGTTAACAAATTTCAGTAGTGGTGGAACAGTGGTGTAGTGGTTAGCACGACTGTCCTGGGTTTGAGTCCAAGGCTCAGTGAGGGCGTTTCTGTGTGGGGTTTGCATGTTCTCCCTGTGCTTGCATGGGTTATCTATGGGTACTTTCCTCCCACAGTCCAAAGACATGTCCATTATGCGGATTGACTGTTTCAAATTGCCCCTAGGTGTGACAGTGAATGTGAATGGTTGTGTGTGTTGGCCCTGTGATGGCCTGACAAGCTGTTTATGGTGTACCCTGCCTTTGCCAGAGTTGGCTGGGATCGTCTTCTGCCTTCCCATGACCGTAATAAAGGATAAGGCAGTTCAAAAAATGGTCATTTTCAAATGAATATAGTTTTTCGAATCAGTATTTTGTTATTCGCAGTGTAATAAGTGGTATAGGGTGCAGTCGTTATCATGAAATTATCTCTAGTCCTCCTATCTTACATTGTCACTGTACATTATTCTTTACGGAGAGCATACTGTATGATGTCTTGTGTAGCTTTCATTACCCCATCCAACTGGAAAAAAATTAACTTAACTAAGATTATATCATCGTACCCACATGTGGACCAAACAGCTCTAGAACCGTTGCTACAAATTTAGAAGAACGCTATCATTTAGAAAGTCTTTGTATGTAAAGGGAGTTAAGCTAGAATGTTTATGTTGCATGATGCCTCTGAGTACAAAGCAAGGTCTCTGAAGGGGTCAAATGGTCCATACGAGCTGAACTGGAACACCAATGAGCCAGGCCTTGTTGCCTATTATGAATCCTCATCATCATTAAAGTTCTTGTGGCTGATTGGGCATAAACCTTCCAATATTGAATAAAAAGGATGTTCTAACAGCAGGTCAGCCCATCAGTAGCCATGGCGTTGCAATAGGTAAAGTGTGCTGAGCTTTTTACACCCGACGTAACTGGCTCATCAGGCTGGATCTAACCTTGGCTTCCATGGTGTGAAGCAGCTAGTTATTCATCTCCCCTGGTTCACTGCAGGTCCCCTTTCCAGTAGTTTTACTACTGATGCCTGACTTTACTGACTGAGCCAAAGCTCAAATTATTTATTTTTTAGAGCCGTTTCCAAATTTATTGAGCATGAATTCTGCAGCTTCAGTCGTTTTTTTCAAAACTTATACTGTTTTTTTTTTTTTTTTTTTTTTTTACATTTTCATCAGAAAAACAACAAAAATGACTTTTCTGGTTCTGTGTTGTAGCGCTGAATGTTCACTCACCAGCATGCCGTGTTTACTGTGCATTATACCAGTGCAGCATTCAAGGGAGCATTCGTATTTCTATCTGCACAGACTTCTCACTCTCTCTCTCACACTCTCTCTCTCTCTCTCTCTCTCTCTCTCTCTCTCTCTCTCTCTCTCTTTCTCTCAGTTTCTCACTCTCACTCATTCACTTACTCATTCACTCACTTACTCTCTTTCTCTTTTACTCACTTACTCACTCACTTTTTCTCTCGATCTCTTACTTTTTCTCTCTTTCTCTCTCAAGCCCTCTCTCACTCTCTCTCCCACTCCCTCGCTCACTCGCACACTCACTCTCTCAATCTCTTCCATTCACTCTCTCACTATCACTTTCACTCATTCTCTCACTTATTCACTCACTCTCTCACACACTCACTCCCTCAATCACTCACTCACTCTCTCACACACTCACTCACTCACTCACTTTTTCACTCCTTCACTTTCTCACTCTCACACACTCACTTATTTTACGAACTGCTTATTCCTACTAGCTACATGGGAAGGTGGAACCTATCTCAACTGACTTGCATGAACAGTTCACATGGCCATCACAGGGCCAACACACAAATACGTCCATTTACACTCATTCTCACACCTAGGGGCAATTTGGAACAACTAATTAGCCTAATTTGCATGAGTACCCAGAGGAAACCCAAACAAGCATTGGGGAAACATGCAAACTCCACACAGAAACACCCTCACCAAGCACGGGATATGAACCCAGGACCTTCTTGCTGTGAGACACACGTGCTAACCACTCCACCAGTGTGCTGCTCACACACAACACCATTCCTTTTAAATTACTAACGAACTACTGGAGTCGGCTTGATAACGCAATTGACCTGACCACTGATAACCCCAGTGAGCTGTACACTGCCAATTTCAAACACTCGTTTTTACTGGTACCCGTTTTATACTGCTGGGTGAACAGAGGCAAACTTGTGTTTGAGACCTTGCATGTTGAATTCTTACAGGATTCAAACTCACTAACTCTTGATTGACACTCTTGACGCTAACTCTATATACCCAGCACCTTCAACCTTCCACCACAGACATGATTTTGGAATCATGTTGTTGATATACATTGAACTATGTGGTGGACATCAAGAATATAAAATAGCTGATGATATTAACCTGTTGAGAGCGATATGGTTCACAACATTACAGCCCACTGCTGAGAAATCCCCAAACCACCGCTGCTAACTGAACGCACATCATTCAGTCTACCTGTGTGCACATGCCAGTGAGATACACCTGGAAGACCCCAAAGGGTGGAGCGCAGAAGACAAGCCAGAACACAACATAAGAGAACTTAATAGAACAGAACATAGCAAAACACAATTAAGTAAGGGTATCTCTCTGACTCGTTTTCTGGGCGGTTTAATACCATTCGGGTCACAGGGAGGCTGGAGCCCCCTCACCCGACCCTACTACCACCATACACAATTTAGTGTGATATCTCCAGCTTCTCCAGAGAGTCCTGCGGCCTCTTTATCTGGTCACTGACTTTACTTTGTCTTTGGTTTGTCCTTGGTTTGTCCTTGATTTGTTCAGGTATGTTTTCTAGAAATCTCTGTGGCCCTTCTCAAACAGCTGTTGGTATGATCAAGTGACACAGCCTCTAACAGCCAACCGTTTATGATAGAACTAGTTTATTGGTTTCATATCATAATTAGGGGCAACACGGTGGTGTAGTATCATGGCTGTCTCATAGCAAAAAGGTCCAGAGCTCAGCGAGGGCGTTTCTGCATAGAGTTTGCATGCTCCCCCCATCCTTGTGTGAATTTTTCTGGGTACGCCCCTTTTCCCCCATAGTCCAAAGACATGCCCATTAGGCTATTTGGCTGTTTTAAATTGACTGCGATGGTCTAGAGTGCTGTTCAGGGTGGATTCTTTGCCCAGTGTCAGCTGAGATGGGATCCAGCAACCCTGCAAGCCTAATGAGTGAGTGAGTGTATTGATCGCTCTCATGACACGCCCTTCTTTTCAATATTATAGGTTATTTTTTATGCAAGAACATGATTCTGTTCCAGGCTGTAGCACTATAATGTGTAACGGTTCAGCTGGGGCTTATGGAAGGCAATATGTTGTATGCTTGTGTATATGCATTTAGTTCATTTGGGAGATGTGGTTGTGCATGTGTGTGTGAGTGTGTGTGTGTGTGTGTGTGTGTGTGTGTGTGCTCATAGGTCGATCGCCCAAAGACAAGAGAGCTGAAATAACACTGTGGTTTTTTGTTGCAGATGTGAATAGTAGGAAGCAACAGAACAGGCTGAATGAAAAACACTGGCTGGTCGAAAATTACGTTCGATCTCAAGGAACTGGGCGTAACAGTGGTCCATCCCATATAGGCAAATCCAAATATATATTCAAATATGAATTATGACACTTTTTTAACAAAGACTTCCCTTGCCAGTGCCATTCCAGTTTCACTACCATGCCACATATTTCACCATATTCCCTTTAGTTGCCAAAACAAGTATGGCGCTCGAGTTAACATTCCAATGTTTCCATGCCAGGGGTTTTAGTTAGTTCTGGTACTGTAGAACAAATTTAAATAACAAATCCTAAAATAGGTTTTAATGTCTTTTTCTTTCATGGTTTCCAAAGTGTTCAACATAGAATAATTTAGTTGATATTTTAAGGTTCATGATTTTTAAAATCTGCCCATGGAGGACTGTTGGAGTCAGTAAGGGTAGACTTGAGAAGTACAAAATAACCAGAAGGTCTTAAGATGTGATGCAGTTTCCTTTTCAAAGCAGGCTATAAAAGATAAGCAGCAACAATAAAATACTTCAGATACACTGTCTGATCCCCCAAAAAAAGGTCTCTCATGTGAATAGTTTGTTGTTCAGCTTTTATTCCTGATCACAGAGTGAAATCTCCACCATATTGTTTCAAGAGAGTTAAACATTTATTTCTATCAAGACTTCATTTTTCATTGACGCCTTGAACTGATGAGGGAAAAACTAAACCAAAACTTTCAATAGGGTTAACGTCAGGACTCTGGGGTGCCAATACATATGTGACTCATGCTCCCTGAACTAACCGCTTATTATTTTTATCTCCGCCATCAGGGAAGAAAAAGTCCATCAATGTGCTAACCTGCTCATTCAGTGCATTCAGATTTCATTTTATTACTATATTAATGTTGCTGAGCCTCGACCTGACCAACTGGAGCAACAATACCTTGGAGATTACATGCTGTGATCAAGGGTCTACTTACTCTATTAATCTGCTCTGCTGGGAAGCCAGCCAAGTACCAACCGTGTAGCAAGTGAATACGTCTTTACACGTTAAAAATGACCCAAGAAAATCACTTTATTGATAATGTTCCTTCTGTCAAAATAAAATGTCCTGGCCTGTCTACATTTCCCCTCGGGGTGGAAGTTAAGGCAGGAATCATGCAAATAAATTAGTATGGAAGTGGAACATGGGTTAAAGGTCAGCATTTATATCTCTGATCTCTGTCATGGAAACGTGATCATGCTGAATGCGTGCTCCATAGCCCATCCATTCTTAGGCATTGCATGGTACATCAACCGTACAGGCGTATGCTATGCTAATGCCATTCATTTTCACACACAGTTCAGGATGGTGTAACATCCACTAAAACAGCAAGCAGTGGATTGGAAATGATCAGAGATACGAATCTAAACAAATAATACACTTATACACATCTGTGCATTTCCTCCTACTTGAAACCTTTAGTATTCCTAATTGATACGATTATAGACTATTGATCCTCCATATGCTTTCCACATTCCACATTCTCTCATTACCCAAGGTTTTTTCATGTGGTTCAGTTGTCAGAGTTGGTTTTTGTTTTTTTGTTTGTTTGTTTTTTGACAGATGGAAAAATTGATGGTCTGAAAACAAATTGGTGTTACTTCAGTTCTCTATCTTTGGGCTTCCGTGTGTGATTGACCACAGCAAAGAAAGGATATCCACAAACACAAACAGCTCCACGAATGATGATGAAATCCGCCGCAACTGAACCATCCCTTGTGGAAAAAACAAACAATGTATTTCTGATACATTCTGCACAGTCATCTTGTATGAGATTGCTAAACTCTTACATATCAATATATTTTAAACATTGAAGATATGTTTAAATATATTGGGGAATGCGACTGGACATGAATAAAATGCTTTTAAAGGGTACTTTATGATGCATATGTCAGCGCATACTGGCATGTCATTTGGCTTCTCACTCCTTATTGCTCCTCATCATTGATTTACTTATTTATTTTTGCTAGTCAAGATCAGAGCGATAAGGACTTTCGGATGTGGCTTCTGCTGGTTTTTCATTTCGCTTTTCATCTGTTCTGGCAGTCTCATGAACACATAGCCATTTTTTTTATTTGCTGACTACTAATGTAATCTCTCTGTAGCACCATGTGGGCAAAACATCACCACAGAGGACGGCGTCCCCCTGCCCCCATGTAAGACCGGTGCTTGGATCGTTCCTGCCATAATGGCCTGCTACCTGCTGGTTGCCAACATTCTTCTGGTCAATCTCCTCATTGCTGTTTTCAAGTATGGCTTATTAAGACTTACTTCATGACTGTTATGTGAATGTGCCAATATTCTAAAATTGTCAGTATATAGCAGTTTAAACATGTGAGTGTCAGACAATTAGGGGTTCCCCCTTCTAGTCCTACATATCATGACATCCAAAAAAAGAAAAAAATTCAGAAATATTTATTAATTACACTAAATAGATATTCAGCTTGATTTGCATATATGTTCTTGTTGTGCTGTAGTGGTAAGTACATTCGTTTTATAGCAAGAAAGTCCGGAGTTCAAGTCTTGGGCTCGGCTAGGGCGTTTTTCTGTGTGGACTTTGCAAGTTCTTCCAAATGTTCTCTGGCTGCTCCGGTTTCCTCGCACAGTCCAAATGTGTGAGGATACACAGAAAAAAAGGCACTTATGGCATGATCACGCTAGAGGTGCGAAAGAAAAATGATTGATTGGGAATTGATTTTTCTGCGAATTTTGAAATGTCAAGATGTTTTGCGTCTCATGTTTACATGTTCTCCCCATGCTTGTGTGGGTTTCTTCCAGATACTCTGGTTTCCTCCAACAGTCCAAAGACATGCGCATTAGGCTAACTGGTTGGTCCCAATTGCCCCTAGGTGTGAATGGTTGTGTGTATGCTGCCTTGTGATGGACTGGCGAGCTGTTCAGGGTTTCCCTGTCTTTGCCCAGTGTTGACTGAGTTGGGCTTCAGCCTCCCTGGGACACTAAGACTAAGACTAGGATTTGAGTGAATGATTGATGAATGTTCCATCATTGCACTTACATAGGAAATCCCTTGAATCAAGTTCATAATTACAGCAATGTTGGGGTTGTAGTTGTTTTATATATACTGTAAAGTTTTGATATATAATCCAATGAAATCTCTCACAGCATTTACCTTTTGACTTTGTGTACACTTTTTTAATTAAGAGAAAAAGACAGTTACATTGCAATTCAAACAAAGAAATGGGCTCATGGTCTGCAACATTCTCTCTTAATTTTATCAACCCTCAGACTTTTATACACATTTCCTGGCGTAAGGCACCACAGGATTGGTCAGTTTGAACAAAGCGCTACATATATTTCACACAGGATAGGCTAGTTAGAGTGTAGTAAAGGCGTAGCTATTAACAATGCTCTCACTTTATGTAGAATCTCTGATTTGATCTGATTTGGTCTCTGATGAAAAAATAAAAACAAACTAAAAATGTGTGCCTGCAATGGCCTGGCGAGCTGTCCACGGTGTACTCTGCCCTCGCCCGGAGTCGGCTGAGATGGGCGCCAGCCTCCCCGTGACCCTAATTAGGAATAAGCGGTTCAGAAAATGAATGAATGAATGAAAAAATGTGTGCCCACTTTTACCAAAATGCATTCTAACTAATTTTGCAAGAGATCTGGTCAGATTTAGAGGCAATAAACAAAAACTTTCAAGGAAAGGTCCCTTAACCTCACATGAGCACCAAGCATGCACTCACAAAGCAGAGTACCTGCATGGACTTCCTTAGAATTTATTCATTCATATTCCCAAACTGGGGGTGCTGGGGCCAATCTCAGTTGACGCTGGGTGAAGGTGAGGTACATCCTGATCGACTTGTCGGACCACTGCAGTCACACTCAACCATTCACACCAAGGGGAAATTTAAAATAACCAATCAGCCTAAGGTGCATGCCTTTGGACAGTGGGAGGAAACTGGAGGAAACTCATGCAAACATGGCGAGAACATTTAAACTCCACACAGAAACAGCCTCGCTGAGTCTGGGACTTTCTTGCTGTGAGGACGTGCTAATCACTACACCACTGTGATGACCAACATTTATTTATTTAATGAAATTCACTGTGGATGTGGATGTGTTAAAGTGCCGTAGTCCTCAACAAACACTTGTGGTTTTATTTTCATACAATTTATCATTGAATTACCAGAATGTTTTAAATGTCATGTTCAAATTTCTTTAATAAACCTTGAAAAGTATAAACCTTTCCTATGTACAAAATATTGTTAAGTACCAAGATGTTTGTGTCATCCTCTCAGCAACACGTTCTTTGAGGTGAAGTCCATCTCCAACCAGGTGTGGAAATTTCAACGCTATCAGCTGATTATGACATTTCACGAGCGCCCTGTCCTTCCTCCTCCTCTCATCATCTTTAGTCACATGACCATGCTCCTCAAACATCTGTGCTGTCGCTGGAGGAAACATGATGATGATGAAAGGGACTTTGGATTAAGTAAGTGACCAGTCACGTAAACTTTCACGTAGAAACCATGATTATAAAGCCACTCCTGAAGCTGCACTGTTCTTACCTGGTTATGTGGAATATGGTTATTGACCTACTAGGTTGGGAATATAAATGATATAAGACATTTTGCATACAAATATGTAATGATTCACATAATCTGATAAATAATGCAGAGGTTAAAATCTTTATATCATGTTACCAGAGCTTTTCATCACAGAAGACGAGCTGAAAAAAGTCCATGACTTTGAAGAGCAGTGCATCGAGGAATACTTCAGAGAAAAGGATGATCGCTTCAACTCGTCCAACGATGAGAGGATCCGAGTGACATCTGAAAGGTTCACAGACCTAACACAGAATACATTCATTAACATTCAATTTGTTCATTTCCCCAACCTCTTAATCAAAGCCCATCTCAGCCAACTCTGGGTGAAGGCGGGGTACACCCTGAACAGCTTGCCAGACCTTCACAGGCTCAACACACACACACACAACTATTCACACTCACTCTCACACCTAGGGGCAATTTGGAGCCACCAATTAATCTAATGTGCATGTCTTAGGACTGTGGAAATAAACTAAAGTACCCTGAGGAAACCCAAACAAGCACATAGCAAACATTAAAACTGCACACAGAAATGCCCTCACTGAACCCTGCCACTTGAACCCAGGACCTTCTTGCTGTGAGGCAAGCTGCTAACCAGTACACCACCACTTACAAAAAAGTCAGATGAAACATACTGATTTAGTTGTAGGAGTAACAGTAATATAGTTTCAATTATATCATTAACTCCAAGTTTCACATCTGGTGCAGCTGTGTCTCGGGTTCCTGTTGTGTAAATACAGATATTTTAAAATGACTTTTAAATCTATGTTTAAACTTGTTCAAACCCTTTTAAGTGGATTTGTAAATTGTCTATACTCTTCTTCTCATCAGGGTGGAAAACATGGCAATGAGGCTGGAGGAGGTAAATGAGCGGGAGCACTTCATGAAGGCCTCACTGCAGACCGTGGACATTCGGTTGGCGCAGATGGAAGAACTGATTGGCCGAATGGCTGCGGCTCTGGAGCGAGTAACAGGTGTTGAGCGGACTGAGGTGAACAAGGCACGCTCAAGGACATCATCAGACTGCACTGACACTAACTATATCCTGCGTCAAAGCAGTTTCAACAGCCAGGAGGGCAACACTTACAGGCTGCAGGAGTCTATGGAACAGGGTGGGGACGAGTCCATATCTCCAACCTCACCCACTGCACTGGCACCAAGGGTGAGGAGCCACTCATTCTACTTAGGTCATTCATCCCGGGACAGGTGTGGGACCGATCGAGTTGAGGGATTCTTCAAGGAGCGCTCTTTGAGCTTGCACCGTGCCAACAGCTCACAGTCTGTTGCATCAGGAGCTGCCCCAAAAGACTGCAAACCCACCCCTCTGAATACACTGTCTGTACAACAACAGCACCGACCCTCATCTTGCATCGATATATATGTGTCTACGACAGAGGAGGCACAGCCCCAAGAGAGCTTCCTGGAGCCAATTCGAATGGCTAAGATTCTTGTTCAAGACCCATCTCTCCATTCTGAGACCATGGAGGCAGTGCTGTCTGGGGAACGGGACTTCCATGGTAGAGGAGGGGTTAGTGAAAGACAGCCAGATGGTGCAGTCTTATTCGAGGATAGTGCGGCTGCCGACTTGTCACTGTGCACCACCCACCTTCCACCAGATGCTCTGCCCCCGTGGGACACAGACCCATCCCCTCCACCCTCAGCAGGCATCCTTGAGCGCTCCAAGAGCAGCCGTTTTTTATCAGCAGCCGGACCCTTATTCTTGGATGAGGCACCAATAGTGAAGTCCCACAGCCTGATGTTCATGCCACGCACCTACTTTGGTGGAATGGGCATGCAAGTAAAGGCAGCTGAATACACCAGCATCACAGACTGCATTGACACACGCTGTGTCTCGACGTCATACCCAGTGCCCGAGCGCTCAGATTCACCTGGGGGTTCGTTCACTTTTGAGAAGCCTCAGGAAATGTGTGCCTCACACCCTGAGCGTGATGCTGAGCTGAGCCATGCTGAGTCTGACCCTGAGGAGCCCACCGAGGGCTCAGCTGAGACCAGCAAGCCCTGTTCTAGTCGTGGTGGTGGTGGTATGGGGGTTGATTTGGCCTTGGGCTTAGCCCTGGGCCCCTTCTCTTCTCCAGCCTCCAGACTAGAACGAGCCAATAGCTGCTCCTCATCAGAAGACTCCCATTCCAACGTCTATGCCAGAAAGAGTTTCTCCATCAGTGAACGCATGGACAAGGGACGTGCCAGGAATCCATTCCATAGGAGCAAGTCTGGTGTCAGGCCTGACAGTAAGACAGATGCACTCTCCTTGCGGCGACTGGCCAAGCCATCAGCCTTCCAAAGCTTTGATGGCAGGCACTACACGTGATGGTGGAGTACAATGAGAAGGAAAGGCAGATGACATCAAGGTTCTACTTTAGTAAGCATAGTATGGAAAAGGAAGCTTATAACTTATTTGATGTCCAAAGGCCTTTCCATTAAGCGTTTAGCACTGTCCGGGTGAATTATGTGCTCTACACTGTAATGATCTGTCATGGATAGCAAAGTAGCACACTATGACACCTTTAGCACCGTAGTACACATCTGGATTGCAACGTCGCCGTTTGACAGAATAGTGTGCAGCTCTTTTTAAACTGCTAATGCCTAATGTTCACTCTTTTCTGTGAGTTCAGGAGGAAATAGAATAGGGAATATTGAACTATAGAGACAGGGGGTATTCCCGTTAATAAGGAGGCTTTTCAGCCTTGTTTTAAAAAATAGACGTCCCCTATTTCTACTTTAATCACATTTAATCGTTTGTTTTAATCTTTTTTTACTATACATGTTGTAATCATGTTCCCAGTGTGACAGCCAAGGGTTTAAATTCAGATAATTAAAACAACTAAATACAGAAAGGGAAATATTTTTAAAGAGCCAGAGAGATGTGAGAGACAACATTCAACATTTATTGTAAATAATTTAGTTTCATCTTTTATCTTGGACACACGTGCTTCGATGTGTTTATTATATCAGAAATGCACATCTATTTTCTCAGATATTTATTAGAGATTTTATCATGAAAATATATGTTTTATTCAACCTGCAGGATATTTGCTTTTAGATACCCATAGCATGCAAGTGCTTTCCAAATGTTTATTAGAAGGATTGGAGGACCTACCGCCACATCATTTTGTTCACAGTATCACTTTAATCTCTGTCGCATTTACATGGACAGCAGTTACGTGTGTAGAACATACATGCGAGGGCCAATCAAAAACACTGTAACACATGGTACACGCGGTGAAGGGCAAGTTATTGAAAAATGTCTGCTTTATATTAATCCATTAATCTAGCAAGTAGTTTCATTAAAATAATACACTAATTATGTTGCAAATCAAATTATTGTTAATAAACTCCAATATCCAATACATTATTTATTCACTTCACATCAAATTTTATAGCTATAGAATTCATCACAATATTTCTTTAACATCTTAAAACTGTACTGACAACGAAAGGTCTTTTTAAAGTAAAAACCGGTTCATTAATATCTCATATACAGTTGCTGTGTGAATCCTTCATCATTAGGTCCTTGTTTATTACAATAAACTTCTGATCAGTGCTGAGTATCTTCAGTACATTTCTTTTCTTGAAATCGAGGTCAATCAATACTGTGTTCTGTCTGGCTTCTAACAACATGAAAATCTGTTACAATAACCTACACAAGTTTGGAGTAGTATATAATAATAATAATAATAATAATAATAATAATAATAATAATCAGGGTCCTAATCCTAACCTTAATCCTAATCAGGGTTGCGGGGAGGCTGGCACTGACTCTGGGCGAGGGAAGGGTACACCCTGGAGTACACCCTGGACAGATCCCCAGGCCATCGCAGGGCACGCTGGTGGCAACTCAATGGCCTACTCATTACAAACGACAGCAATGGTTCTTTTACATGCCTCTCACCAATGGACAGTGAAAGACATGGCTGACCGTAGATAACCCAGTTAGCTGCACTGGGGATAATAATAATAATAATAATAATAATAATAATAATAATAATAATAACCATATTTGCTGGTTTAGGCAAGCATGTCCTGTATTTCCATACTGATTGCAGGGAGATAAATTGGAAAAAGTCACCATGATGCTGCAACACCGTGGATTTTCTGCAGAGGGCAGCATTTATCAGCCAATGTAGTTGAGCATATCAAGGGGACAGGAGTCAGAGAAATTATTAAAGGCCCCATGAAACGGATGTCAGAGTGATAACTGAGCCCGGATTATTACATATTTTTGGTAAAAACAGAAAGATAGGGAGGGACTTTTCAGCGATACTGACTGGCGTTTACAGCCAATAGCTTTGAACATGTGTTACACATCCCCTCCTTCCAAGCCAAACTAAAGTTACTTAGCGTCTCAACATGGAAAATTACGGAAGCCCTGAGTAGACGTGCATTCATACAGTTTTTTCCTTGAGATAAAGAAATAATTTCTTTTGTTTTCCTGTGATCTCAAGATATTGCTGTGTTTTTCTCTTGGTAACAGGATAATCCTCTCAAGAGCTCAAGATAATAATAAAAAAATAGGAAACATCATATCAGAGGAGTGAGGTGTAAATTTCACTGCCTCATATTTCTCTTTAATCAAGTCCTAACATAGTCAAGTCAAGTCAGTTTTATTTGTATAGCACTTTTTTACAATTGACATTGTCACAAAGCAGCTTTACATATTAAAATAAATTAGGGAGGAATCTAAAATTTTTTCTCTACAACCCCTACACATCCCTAATGAACAAGCCCGCGGCGACAGTGGCAAGGAAAAACTCCCTCAGTTGAC
>JAOUQZ010000027.1:15831308-15842555 GCA_028564935.1 Neosilurus hyrtlii
CTCTCTCTCTCTCTCTCTCTCTGTCTCTCTCTCTCTTTCTCTCTCTCTCTCTCTCTCTCTCTCTCTCTCTCTCTCTGTCTCTCTCTCTCTTTCTCTTTCTCTCTCTGTCTCTCTCTCTGTCTCTCTCTGTCTATCTCTCTCTCTGTCTCTCTCTCTGTCTCTCTCTGTCTCTCTCTTTGTCTCTGTCTCTCTCTGTCTCTCTCTCTGTCTCTCTCTTTCTCGTTGTCTCTCTCTGTCTCTCTCTGTCTCTCTCTCTCTGTCCCTCCCTGTCTCTCTCTCTCTCTCTCTCTGTCTCTCTCTCTCTCTCTTTTTCTCTCCCTCTCTCTGTCTCTCTCTCTCCCTCTCTCTGTCTCTCTCTCTCTCTCTCTCTCTCTCTCCTCTCTCTTTCTCCCCCCCCCCCCTCTCTCTCTCTAGGTGAGAGACCATTCCAGTGCACATGGCCCGGCTGCACAAAGCGTTTCTCCCGATCAGATGAGCTGACACGTCACTTCCGTACCCACACAGGCGAGAAGCGATTCGCCTGTCCTCTCTGCAAAAAGTGCTTCATGCGCAGCGATCACCTGACCAAGCATGCACGCCGCCATGATGGCTTCCATCCCAGCATGCTCTGCATGTCCAACGGCCGTCGGCGCCGATCCTCAGCCTCCACGTCGTCCTCAGGCTCCGGAGATGCTGAGTGATACTCAGAAAGGTTTTTTTGTTTGTTTTTTTTATATGAATTCAC
This sequence comes from Neosilurus hyrtlii, assembly GCA_028564935.1. Lineage (NCBI taxonomy): Eukaryota > Metazoa > Chordata > Actinopteri > Siluriformes > Plotosidae > Neosilurus > Neosilurus hyrtlii. The sequence continues at coordinate 15,832,033 of JAOUQZ010000027.1, forward strand.
AGTAATGATCTACAGATGATCTTCTCATGTGTACACTGCTGGATTTAAAGAGTCAGCTGGACCTCTAGTCTGAGCATTCACGTTATACGTTCTTTAAAAGAAAAAAGTCTTGCACACATTATCCATCACACTGACAGAACAAGTGTATATAGAAATGTACTTATGGGGAAACCGTGGCTGAGATGTGCAGTGGAGGAAATGTACACAGTCACCCGAAAAAAGTCCCACATTTCAAAGATAGATGAAAATTGAAATCATTAAAGAGAATCAAATTATTATTATTTATCGTCCTCCAAATGCTGTCAGTCATTGTCTGTACACTTTTGGAGGTGGTTTCTGAAGCCTGCCATGGCTCAACGGGTCGTGTCGGGTGGAAAAGCGGCGACCTCCTGTATAGCAACCGTAAGGGCTTCATGAGTTTGGGGTATGGAGTCTACACTCGTGATTTAAGGTAGCACCGCAGAAAAAAATCACAAGGGGAGGGATCAGGGAACGGGCCACCACCCGACATCACCACACGACGAGATAACCCGATCCGGAACCATTTCCCTCAGAACTTCCAATCATCTTCCAGCTGTGTATGCCGTCACTCCATCTTACTGAACCCACACATCCACTTCTTCAACATCAAGGGGTTTAAGTTGGGGTCGGGCCTCCACCAGACCTCAGCACCGCCTCTCCTGCGTCACTGTTTCATGTGTGATAATAATCATTTAATTCTCTTTAAGCTCCTTTTTGCATTATTCTTTGAAATGTGGGAGTTTTTTGGGTCACCCTGTCCAATAGGTGAGCGCTGATATTAAATCTGGCTCCCTAACCTACCTGTTATTAAAGTTTACGTTACAATAATCATGATGGCATAGCTTAAAAAATCCTCATAATCAATAAAAAATATTATAATATGTTCCATACAACCACCTCAGAACAATTCTAGTAAATTCTAGAATGAATTGAGTATGGATGTAGAGTACACAGGTGATGGCTACTTCCTGCTATGTTAAATGCAACTAGTAAGTAGCATGTTGTTTATGTGGATCTTGCAGGAAATGTCTGTTAAAAATGAGAAAAGAACACAATCCCTGGTCCTTCCCCTCCCGTCCTTTTCGCCACTTGCCGCTAATCAGCTAGCAGATGTTTAGCATTTCTTCAAAGCACACTTTTTTTCTTTTGCTGGCTGATGTGAATTTGTGAATAAAATAAACTTCACAGTGAACATCGTGGAGACGGCCATTTTGGAAAACACTTCAATTGCTTGTCAGCGTTGTTAGCCTTACAGGTCAAAGAATCAAAGATCTGATGTCCATCCAAACATCTTAGCTGAATGAAAACATTTGTGTTTATTAGAAATTGGTTAGAAATGTTTTATGAAAGAAATATTCAAAAACAAACATCAAGATTGTTAGTGAATAGTATTAGAGCGCTAAAACTAATGCTAGCAAGCCTGAGAGCTAATAACGGGGTTCAGTGTCAGAAAATATTCCTGAAAGCGTAGCTATGATCATTGTGCTATTTATTACAGATGTAATATGCAGGTATATTCAGATCGGACGTGGTATGAGGTTCACTTCATATCTTTAATGTTTATATTTGTATGGATTCATGTGAAGTGATGTTACTTCTATGAGTAGTTTATTTTAGACCAGTTCTCAGTTTTCATTCTAGCTAGCTAGCTGATTCTATTTAAAGGTATCGTGTGTAACATTTTGGTAGATCTATTAGCAGATATTAATTATTCATTCATTTCTTTTCTAAGCTGCTTAATCCTAATTACGGTCGAGGGGAGGCTGGCGCCCCCCCTCTCAGCCCACTCTGGCGAAGGCGGGGTACACCCTGAGCAGCTCACATTCACACTCACACACAGGGGCAATTTGGAACAGCCTACTGTGCATGTCTTTGGACTTGGGAGGAAACCGGAGTACCCGGAGGAAACCCACACAAGCAGGGGGAGAACATGTAAACTCCACACAGAAATGCCCCAAGCCTGGGAATCGAACCCGGGACCTTCTTCCTTTGAAGCAAATGTGCTAACCAGTGCACCAACATGCCACCACAAATATTAATTATATCATCAATAAATAAGTTTTCATTAATCACCATGATTCCACACCAGCCCAGAACCATACAGGCTTCAATGGCATAAGAATGGCACCAGTACAGGTCGGCTCATAGAATAACGTCATCATTCATTTCCCACTACCAACTTGGAGGCGGCCGCTTATCTAGCGTGAACATGGTTCGGGAGTTCAATTCAAAACTAATTTTAGAGTGTACAACAAACTGAATGAAATGATCATCTCCTAACAGTCATGTACACTCTAAAGCTATTTTAGAAACCCCAAACCCCCCCAACCCCACAGGCTTGCTAGCCACTAACAGCGCGTGACATTACGACATAAGCGGCCCACAAGCAGGAAGTGGGAAATAAACGATCACGTGAATCCACTAATATTCATGAGCCACCCTGTACTGGTGCCATTCAAATGCTTACCTCATAGGGCGGAGTCAGGAATAAAATTTCAGTTGGTTGCACTCTGGACCCTCACCACTAGATGCCACCAGAATCTTACAGACTGTACCTTTAATACCATGTTGAGTGTGTTTAAAGTTTATTGAGGCAATTCAAAAAGTTAAACCGAAGCTGAAAGGAAAGTGTTTAGCATATTCTCCTACTGTCTACTTTATAATCTGGCTAACAAGCTAAGCTAGCAGGTTATGGTACTTCCAAAGTAAAAAGGGACTGTAGAAATCTCCAAAAGCAATTTCCTTATGCATGTTACAAATTAGAAATTTGATGTATATTTGTTTGAAATAATGATGTGTAAGACGAGTACAGTGGCTAATCCTGGCCTGTAGTTACAGTATCAATTACGTTATTAACTTTTTCTTTTGTTTTAATGAGGGGCAAAGAAAGAGAACGCATATTTTTTAGTACTTTTTTTTAATTTGTTGACTTGAAATATTCAACATTGTGACTGTGATATATCAACAACAATGACCGGATATCAACTGGAATGATCAGATTGTGTAATTAAAAAAAATCAGCTGTCAATCACAGAGTCACATCAGTACACCGCCCCACTTCTTGAGGCTTTCAGCTTGTGTACTTTTGTAATGATGTGTACGTATGTTCTGAATGTAACGATACACTGCCTCTTCTCTGACATTAGATCCTTGTACTTGCAGAACCTTGAACTTCATCCTTGTAACGAATGTAAAATGAACTGAATCAACCACTGATGAACACTTTGTATAAATCTGTACTTCTGATAATATGAAAATAATTTTTCTTTAAAATGTTGCTCACCTGTATTTTCACTTCATGTCTTCATTTAGAATTAAGTATACTTTTTTTTTGTGTTAAAAATCTTAAAATAAAGCATTAAAACATGACCAGAGGAATGTGCAACAATGATGTGATGTTACTTTTCCTGTCATGAAGTGATGATTGCTTTTCAGGAATTGCATGTTTTATTATTCTTACACAACACCCAATGCTAGGCATGCTAGCTTAAATGCGTCATTGTTAATTAATATCTGTTTATAGTGTATTTAGTGCCTAGGAACGTCCACAAAATCAAATCTCTTCCTGTAATCACTTACATCATAGCAGCTATAAGCAGGTGTTAGCAGCCTGACGAGCCTGTCACATAAGAAACCATAAAGCGAAGCCTATGGAGGAAGACCTACTAAGCATAACATAAAACCAAACTAAGTGTTATATTCTTACATTATTGCCCCACAACTATTAACACATGCTAGTTGAACAAAGATTGTTCAGCTGCTTCTTTTAGACATTTAACGCAATTAGTGTGGTAATTAGTGTCGTCCCCTTTTGGTGGTGATTCTCTGGATATAAAGTTTTTATTATATAATTTTATATTATTATATAATTATATTACTTATAATATTATATATGATATTATTATATTATATATTATGTATAATATTATATATATATATATATATAAAAGTTTTTAATTATAACACTCCACAGGTGTCAAACTCAAGGCTGTGGGTCAAATCCGGCTCTGTAACTCATTTTTATGAAAGAATATGATTATCATACATTATTTGCATCAACCATTACCATGAAATCAAATTTATCATCCTTTCACTAGGTGGCAGCAGCCTACTTTCAAGAAGGCAGCTAGTCATTCATGACTCAAGAAAGATTTGCAGGCTAGCTTCTCACTGTTAAGTATTGTCAGAAAATGCGAGTGAAGAAAAGATACAAAAAAAGAGGACAAATGCCCAAAGTAATCAATTCACAATGCAGATTTCATGGTTACTCTTTTAGAATAGATGTTCAGTGATTATTTGGCCCTCAGTCACCTTTATAGTGGAGTCAAACAATCATTCATTTGATGATACAAGCATGCAATTTGGCACTTGTGCTAGCCACTTGAAATTCCAATTTGGCCACCATTTTCCAAGATGGCCACCATATGATGCTTATCATTAAAAAATGTCAACATTTACCAAAAGTGTAGATACTATTGAGATAAATTTTGTGTTTTTTTGCCATAACATTACTAACTTGAGAACAATTCTGGCCTTTCAGAAATCCAATATGGCAGCCATTTTACAAGATAACATGCAAAATATGCTACGTTTCTCAGTATTGCTACATAATTGTCCTAAAACTTGATTGTTATGACTATTTATAGTCATTTGTTCATAGAAATACTGAAAAAATATATGATAGGTATTAACTATGTCAGAACTCAAGAACTATGAAAATCTTAGCATCCGTTCTCCTTCTATCATTGTTTAATATACAATGTAGAATCTACTGTGAGCAAAGGTAGAAGCTTTTCATATTACAAATCAGATAACTGGTTCTTTTTCAAGATGGTGTAGGGCTAGAAAACAGCTCAAAGATTAAAAATGCTTTGATTTTTTGTGGGTTATGTGGAAGTTTGGAGTTTTGTTGGTTTTTGAAGGCCTTCATGCATGCAAAGCAATACAGTGGTGCTTGAACGTTTCTGCATGAACACGACCAAAAACATCATCAGATTTTCACACAAGTCCTAAAAGTATATAAAGAGAACACAGATAAATAAATGAAACAAAATATATTTTACTTGTTCATTTATTTATTAAGGAAAATGATGCAATGTTACATGTCTGTGAGCGGCAAAAGTTTGTGAACTTCTAGGATTAGCAGGTAATTTGAAGGTAAAATTGGAGTCGGGTGTTTTCAATCAGTAGGATGATGATCAGGTGTGAGTGGGCACCATGTTTAATTTATAACTTTATATCTAAAGGAGCTTTTTGAGGACCTCAGAAAAAGGGTTGTTGATGCTCATCAGGCTGGAAAAGGTTACAAAACTATCTCTAAAAGGTTTGGACAGATTGTGTTTAAATTGATGAAATTAAAGATAATTTTTACCTTTCCCAGGAGTGGTCGACTAACCTTATTCACTCCAAGAGAAAGGCATGTAATAGTAAGCAAGGTCATAAAAGACCCCAGGATAACTTCTAAGCAACTGAAGGCCTCTCTCACATTGGCTATTGTTAATGTTCATGAGTCCACCATCAGGAGAACACTGAACAACAATGGTGTGCATGGCAGAGTTAAAAAAGAGAAAGCCACTGCTCTCCAAAGGGAACACTGCTGCTCGTCTGCAGTTTGCTTAAGATCATATGGACACATGGAAAAAGAAATATATTTTGTGGACCGATGGGACCAAAACAGAACTTTTTGGTTTGAATGAGAAGTGTTATATTTGGAGAAAGGAAAACGCTGAATACCAGCATAAGAACCTTATCCCACCTGTGAAACATGGTCGTGGTAGTATCATGGGTTTGGCCTGTTTTGCTGCAACTAGACTAGGACGGCTTGACATCATTGATGGAATAATGAATTCTGAATTATACCAGTAAATACTAAAGGAAAATGTCAGGACATAAAGTGGGTCATGCAGGAAGACAATATTTATAAGCACACAAGTCATTCTACCAAAGCGTGTTAAAGAAGAATAAAGTAATTGGCTAAAATTCCTCCAAGTCGATGTGCAGGACTGATCAACAGTTTCCGGAAACATTTCGTTGCAGTTATACATTTTCCACTCACAGATACTATTGGATCATTTTCCTCAATAAATAAATGACCAAGTAAAAATCATTTATTTACCTGCTTTTAGGACTTCTGATGATGTTTTAGGTCGAATTTATGCAGAAATGTATACAATTCTTAGGGGTTCACAAACTTTCAAGCACCACTGTAGAACATGGCAAGAACCTACCATGCTTTGGTGGGTAAATGGGTTCACTGCGTGTTCTCAGTTCCTAAAGATGCCTGACAATTTCTGAGTGCTTGTTCTTATAGACCGACTGCCTTTACCTAACTATTGAGCTTCATCCGCACAGAGGAACTGGACAGAAATCAGCGGGGGTTTTATTTATTTATTTGTTAATTTTTGGTTTATGGACATTTTTGGTGTGCTGGCGGCCATCTTGAAAAAAATGGTGCCATATTGGAATTTTTGATGGCTAGCACTTTTTTCTCAAATAGTGACTTACAAAGTATATCCACACCAGATTTCAGGCTTGGATTAACAACTCACTGATTCTGGCTACAAATCACATTTAGCTGCTCCACTATTAAGCTTAGTGTACACTGATTAGTTTCTCAGTATTACAGGGCTCGAAATTCCTTCTTCAGCGCAACGCAAGTGAAATTCACCAAATGTGAGTCAAAGTTGCCGCAAGATTGCACCTGGCACAAGTGCCAAAATCAGCTAGGTTGTTTAAGCATGGCGCAGCGCAGTGCCTTTCACATGATCCATGCCTTTTTTCATGCAACATGCCCTTTTTACACAACCACTATGCAGCAATGTTGTTATTTACATGCTATTTTTCTCAGGCGCCTGCGGACCCCAGCAACTAGGAATGTTTAGTCAGTGCCATTTAGTTCATTAGTTTTTTCTTAACCGAACATCCATGCGCAGTGCAAGCATCAGCTCGCTTCTAGATATTTTTTCCCTGCCTCGATAATCCCTGCTTGACCCCGGCAACTATCAGCCACTTCAGCTGGATTTTTCTTTCTTAAAGGTCGAGTCTTACATAAAATATTTAGTCATGTTTTTGTTGCTAATAGTTCGTGGTGACTTAATAAATCAAACCTTTCAGTTCCAACATTTATCACAGCTGTGTGTTCTGTGATATTTGAGTTCAATTTTGTGTTTCCCGGCTCTTTAAGCCACAGCTTCCAAAAAGGCTCGGTCAAGTCAGGTCATGTGGTACATGAAACGTCACACACTGGTCAAAAGCGTTGAAGTGCAAACATGTCCAGTATGGCTGAAAACGGTCCTCACGCGCACAAAAAAACCTGGAAAACCCGAGACATATGCTCAGTGGAATTTTGTGGCAAGTCCACCGAGGGTGGATTAAGCTTCATAAAGTTCCCGTGAGAGGACTGTATACCCGAATAACAACCACAGCGTTCGGGCGGGCTGGGAACCAACTCCGAGAAGACTCGATTCACTGATTCAGATATACATACAGTGTATTTATAAAGGCTTCAGAGTTGATTCCGCCCCGTTTGAGGAAACGACTCACATGTTCCAGAAGCGTCTTTTACATTAATAAGAAATCTTCAGGTTAGTTAATATTTCATGGATGATTAAATGACTTTAACAGATTGTAATGAGCTGCACCCTGCATTTATACATGCATCTAAAATAATAATAAAAAGTTTCATATATATTGTATACATCGTACTGCACCCTTTATGTAGGTACTAATTTTTATAGGTTTTATCGGTGACGAGGACTCCGAGCTTGCACGCTGTTAATAAACCCGTGAAACCAGTTTCTGACGTAGTAGGTCACATCACAACATTTGCTGTGTTTTTAAGAGCTAATGCTGCTCGCTCAAAAAAACTGGATCTATTTCTTTGTTATCTACATACTTTCTTGTTCTAATGATCTCAACATGCCTAGCAGGTAAGATTTAACATATTTAAGCATAACTCATATCCTACGTAACAGTGGACCTTTAATCGAATGACCATGCACAGTGCGCATCAGCTCGGCTTGTCTTCTGTGATGTTAGCATTCAACTAGCATCCTATTTGTATTGTAAACGGTGGCAAGATCTATATATCTATTTAAGATATTTTTAGATCAAATCTATGCAAAAATGCCAAAACGTGAAAGACGGCTGAAGGAGTTGGCCAAAGGGAAATGTTTCCTTGCAAAGATTCGTCGGCAAATTGACTAATGACAGCAACGTGAAAGTTTCTATGAATGGATTTAATTTTAATTACAGAATTTCAGACTAAAGGCATGTGTATATGTATATTTTATGGCAATGAATCAATGTGTATAATTATATTAATGTTTAATTAATGCACAGAATTACTTTTTTATAAATAGTAATACATTTATAATATTTTGTTTATAAAAATATTATGTTTGATGTTATATGTAATTTGTTTTGGTCTTTTTGCTTAATTGAATGAATGAATGAACTTCTTGTGTGACTGAATTAGTATTTGTAATTATTTTTGAAATAATTCATTCACACAGAAAAGTTGCATACATTAATACATTTAAGCAGTTATTTTTGAATAAACCTTTTTTTCCTAAAAATATATTATTTATACATTATATTCTTCACAAAAATATAAGTAAAGGTAAATTTTTACTATTTCATTCTGTGCTCACTGAATAGCTGCTGACATGAAAGCCATGAAAGTTAGAATTTTGAAAGGTTTTCTAACTTTATTACTTGATTCTATGTAGCTGTTTGTTTACATTAGTATAACCATTTTGTCACAAAAAAGTCATTTTGTCTTTAAGGTGGTGCTCTTAAGGGTACAGTCTGTAACTTTATGGAGAACCTAATAGCAGAAATTAAGTATACCATCCATAAATGAGTTTTTATTTACTTACAATCTTTGAAAAGAAAACGTGTTGACTTTTCAGAATCTTAACCATACATAAACCATAGAGGCTTTAAAGAGGAGGGGTCAGGATTTACATTTCAGTTGGTTGCAGTCTGGAACCTCACCCCTAAATAAATGCCGCCAAATCTAATAGACTACGCATTTAAGACGGTGTCAGAGATTTAAAAGTTGACATGGAGGCATGGGTACATTTACAGCAGTATCATGTTCCAGTAAACACAAGCAAATAGGCATTTTTATTACCATAGGCATGAAAGTTTACTTCCTGTGTGATGCCACTTTAGTCAAATAGCCAGAAGACAGCACTGAAAATGAGAAACATTCACATCAAGGTACTCATACACACTTTCAGTAGCATTTTACAGCACACTGATATTCTGAGTGTAAGTAAACATCAAATAAACATCGACCAAATGATGCTAAGTAGCTTTTATAGTATAGTATAGACAATATTGCATTTTATAAGCCAGTTGGATATGTTTTTATTATTTTATTCAATATATTCCTCGCCAAATCATGGAGTGATCCATAAGTGACAATTCTTTGAATAAGTGTAAACAAACACTGTAGACAAAAAAAAAACAAAGTGCAACGCTTTCAGTACATGCTACACAATGCTGCGTTTAGTGCTGCAACTAGCACAAGAAATCAACAGTGTCTCATCGATTAAGCACACATCGAAACAGCTGTCTATTTGAAAGGTTGACAATAAAAAAAGACATTAAATAAAAATAAAAAATAAAGACGAGTGACATTAAATAAGCACAACATGGAAGCAGCTACTACAGTTGATTAACTGGCGCTAGCATCACCAAGTGTTTTATGCACAGTTAAATCAATATCTTTTTTAAACCTCCACTTGTACGGTCAATACAACAACGTCCACTAGGAGGTTTACACACAGTCTCCTCCCAGTTAACTAGCATAGAGTGCGCCCTGCCATAGGAGGACGCGACCAATAATAATAGTCATAACATTAATCATTATCTCAGGTGTATGTATATATATATATATATATATATATATATTGTGTGTGTGCGTGTGTGTGTGTGTGTGTGTGCCATTTTGATCAGAATATTACCTGTACATTTCGTGCCATAACATGGATTAGCTGTCTTTATACGGGTTGAAGAGAAAGAGAGAAGAATGTGAAGAAGAGGAAAAGAAAGAGAGGGATTTTACTGGATCTGGCAGGCGGATGAAGATGTGGCTTGGCAGCACATGCAGGTTGGGTTCACTGATTTTGGAGGGATGAGGTCTAGATCTTCGTCATCAGGGATCTCGTCCAGCCGGTATCCATCTTTGAGCAGCTGGATGTTCAGGTCCTGGTTTATTTGCTGTGGATGAAGGCAGACGTTGATTCATCTTAATAGTACATTGTGTAAGATTTAGTGGTATCTAGCAGCATCTTGTGGTGAGGTTACAGACTGCAACCATAACTCCTGATGCCTTCCCTTCAAAACCTGTGTGGTTCTGGGATAGTGTAGAAACATGGCAATGCAAGATGGCAGTCTCCATGCGAGGGGACCTGCTCGTATATTTTATATATATATATATATATATATATATATATATATATATATATATATATATATATACAATATTTATA
>JAOUQZ010000027.1:15858817-15869807 GCA_028564935.1 Neosilurus hyrtlii
AAACTCCACACAGAAACGCCCGAGCTGGGAATCGAACCCAGGACCTTCTTGCTGTGAGGCGGATGTGCTAACCACTGTGCCACCGTGCCGCCCCTGTCAGCAGACATGCTTTTCCAAATTGCCCCTAGGTGTGAGTGTGAATGGTTGTGTGTGTCTTGCCCTGTGATGGACTGGCGAGCTGTTTAGGGTGTACCCCGCCTTTACCCACAGTTGACTAAGATAGCCTTAATCTATAAAGTGGCTATACTTTTTATGGAAGATTTACCTCCGAACCACCAGAGGGAACCCAACAAGAATAATAGGCAAGACTTTGCAAATTTATAATGATGAAGATGTTCTGATGTACTCCATTATTAGGAAGTAAACTCTTACATAGCACTGGTACACTTCTGAGGTGTGAAAGGAATAAAACAGTTAGTATGTGTTAATAGAGTGGTAAGATCATCACACCATCCTGTCATTAATGTATTATTAATAATAACAATAATATTTAACCTTACCCAGGGTGGGTGCAAGTTTTCAATCAAATCAAGCCCACCTTCCAAATGTTTTAATCAGTTGATCTTCCGATAAACTCTAAGGTGTGGCTCCTGCTTGGGTGGAATGAAAACCAGCACACACACACCAGCCCTCTGTGGTTAAGGTTGAATTCCCATTTGGTACTAGTGCTGTATGTGGACGTGACTGAATTAGAGAAAAAAACCTTTGTTGGATGGTTTTATGAAATGGATGGGGTTTGACCTCACTCAAGGTCAAAACTGTGTCACATTTGAAAGCCCATATATGGTCCTATTGTTTTATAATAAAGGCATGTCTGTCAGCACTCCTTTCCCCAAACTCTCTCCTTTTCTCTCTCTCAAACATTCATGACCTTGACCTTTGACCTAGGCATTCTAAAATCAAGTTCTTTCTGGGACTCAGGAACAGTAGTGTACCCACAAAGTTTGGTGAAAATCCATGCCTGGATGTGGTCATGATTTTGTCCATAGGCAAAGGCTGGTGATTAGAATACCACTGCCAAAAATTTTGGGTCTGGGAGGAAAGAGATCTTTGTATATCTAGCTTATAGAAACTCATCTGAACCCTGCATCACAGATGAGAGATTTTCTTATTGTGTAATCCTATATTGCATGTATCCATGTGTGTGTTCAGGACACCAAAGTTCCCAAGGAAAGAGTCCATCTGCCTGCTTCATCGCTGGTAAAAAAAATCGAGTAAAGCAAATTAATATTTCCTTTGCAAAGTTCTGGTGTGGGAAGCAGCTTGGGCAGCTGTGTGATTGATCTGAACTTCTTAGCGTGGCCGTCTGTACTCGTCCTTCCTTCCGGAAACTGCGGATCAGATCAGGATCCCCGCGTTAACGTTTGATGTTTGTTTGGGTTGCTTTATCAAACGAATTGCAGTGAAGCTGTGAGAGGTAGTAATACCTTAATCCGACAGCTGTAATGCATACTAATGGGACTGAGATGGCAAAGTCAACGGTACATTTCATTCTGCGTGATACTGCAGTCAAGCAGAAACACTTCAGCTCACATTTCCACAAGCTAGCAGTGGTGAATCAGTTTGTGTTTTCTGGTTGTCATTGATAAAATACACAGTGCTATCAGATCTTGATAGTTTATTATTTTAGTAATATATTAGTATAGTATAATGTGTATGGTTTCGACTTGAATGGACGGTGTAAGTGTACCTTACTTTTGTAAAAGTAAAAAAAACCAAATTGCCTACTTTTTTATACCGCGATTAAATTCTTGATTCTGATGTTCTTGATTAATTGTGGGATGTCCCATGTAATGGACAGATGACTGAGCTATGCTTTACCGAGGCTAGAAATGTCCTCTCTGAGCACGGGACTCAAACCCAGGACCTTCCTGCTGTGAGGTGGACGTGCTAAACCACTGCACCACCGTGCCACCATTAATTTCCTTCATGCTTGGCTAATAGTAATATCTGTGATATTGATCCAGGCCATCTTTGGAGGTAGTGTATATGTGTGTATTAGGTGTGTGTGTGTGTTCTAGATACAGGTGCATGATGTCTCCAGATATTGAAGACAAGTATGAGTGGTGACTGGATGATGCAACGATCCACCGGGATGATTTAATCAGCCTCCGCAGTGTTCTTTTCCTCCATGCAATATCCTGAAATTTCCATACAAGGGTAGAAGACATGATTGTGTTTGTTTCTTCTGGTGTACAGCAACCCTCAACTTCACCATTCATTATCATCAAAATATGGTAGTGAATCTAGGATGGTACCTGGCAAACTAAGCCTGTGTGTATGTGTGTGTTCCCATGTGTAAAATAGAGAGTATTACTGAAACCATGTAATAAAGAGGACTGCGTCTTCAGCACTCTGAGTATTGAAGCACAAAGTCATTTGAGATTAAACTTAATTAGACTTTAATACCAGGTTCTGTGCTATTATGTAATACACATTTAATACAGAAACACCCCTCCTTGTCCTGGGGCTGCATTTCTCAATTTCCTGTCTTTCTTTCAGAGCAGAACCTGATAGAGCTCATGATGTCTGGATGAGATAAGGTGCTCCAAAACTTCTTGCTAGGCCTACCACTGGAGAATGCACACTACTTCTGGCTACTCTAGGCTTTAACCATGTATCCAGGGTCAGCGTTCTCAGACTGCTGGTCAATAACTGCGGTGCAGATTAAGTTATTGCAATCTGATCCTGGATCAGACTTTATCCTGAATTCAAGCTGGAGAATATAGGCTGGCAGATGGACAGCCTTCAAGGAGCAGATAAGAGGCTTTATGTGATTTACGCACTGATCCTCCTTCATCCTAGTGCTTGCACAGACAAGATAAGTCCAAAACACATTTGTTTACAACCATTTAACCCTTTAATTCATGCTTTTATCAAACCATTTACAGTATTTACAGTTGCATAAGTAGTGTTACATCTTGGAGGAAGAATTGGCATTATTTGGATTATCAAAAAAGGGGAATCCCATAATATTGGAATTTAAAAGAAATCAATATAATTTGCAACGATTTACAATTAAAAAGAAGAGCACTTGGAGAGCACAAACCTCCACCAAGCTGACAATAAACAAAAATGCCAAAAATCATCCTCATGACTCACAATGTTAAAATCTTTAAAGTTTTCTGGATTCAGAATCCAAACAGTGGGTAGTGACATGGCCTACTATTGATACCAATACATTACATTTAATCTGCATGCAATTAAAATGGATGGTATCAGCACAGCTGTGTTTCCAGCAAATATGTGCCAAGTTCCGATGGTTTTTTTTGTCTGGGTGATGGCTGTGGGCCATGCTAGTGATCTCTGCAATTTCTAGGAATAATACTCTGTCTTTTAGACCTCCCGGGGACAACCTCTTTGAGACAGAGTCATAGTTATTCCAGGTATTTCCCATTTAAATTTGTGACCCACTCCAGCATAATATGGATTAAGTCGCAAGGTCATGTTTTGAGTAAGAGTCAAAGTTAGTTGAAAATGACATACCTGGACGAAAATGTGATATCACCAAAAATACATCCTTTAAAGCATAATCTTCCACATGACCAAGTTTAAATATCCATAAACACAATCTCTCCATGATAAAATATTTGTTACCACATTGTGGTAAAACAATAGAAATATCCACTTATTTTTTGTGGTTGCTCAGGGTATTTCCTTATTATCCAAATTCACTACCTGAATCCTCTCCCTACTTAAAGAATCCTGAAAGGAAACAGACATGGTGTAAATAGAAATCATCTGTTGCTAAGAAAACGCTAGTACGACGGTGCTGATTGGTGGAGAGCCGGATTCTTTTAGGGTTCGGATGTTGGGGAGTTTCAGATGCAGACATTCAGAAACTGGTTCTTTAACTGAAATTACTATTTTCTCTAAAGTAGCATTTCCTGATTAGCCACAAACAAAGTGATGTAACTCCATTTTCATGCTATAATCATGTTTTATACCTCATTTTAAAGCAAATTCAATTCTTTTCCAAATATATCAATATCTCAGCATATCACATTTCATATTTAATCCCCATTATGCTGGACTGGGTCACATATATACCTTTCTCTTTCTATATATGTACCACTGAAACTGACAGAGCTGTAGAGCTTTCAGAACAAATGCAGATCAGAACCTACTTTTCTGCCAGAACCTGTAATTTCTTATTCCAACTGCTTACTGTGAGCGACACACTGGCATAGTGGTTAGCATCACAGCAAGAAGGTCTGGGGCTTGGCGAGAGGGTTTCTGTGTAGCGTTTGCATGTCCGCCCAGTGCTTCTGTGAGTTTCCTTTCACAGTCATACGTATTAGTCTAATCGGCTGTTCCAAATTGACCATAGGTGTGAGACTGAGTAGTTGGAAGTGTGTTGGCTCTGCGATGGTATGGTGAATTATCAGACATCCAGCCTTCCTCTGATCCTGGTTGAACTAAGCGGTTTGCCAAATGAATGAATGAATCGACTACTTACTGTTGTCAAGATCACTGCTTCTTATAATACAACTTACTTTGATAAACCCAACTTAAATGTGCAACTAAAACTTTCTATAGCACAAACTACCCTTAACATAAGTGTTACTTTGAACTCAAACCATAAATTAAACCATTCATTCTTTCATTCACTTATTTGCTGAACCATTTAAAGGTCCAGTCTTATGTAGGATATGAGTTATGCTCAAATATGTTAAATCTTACCTGCTAGGCATGTTGAAATCATTAGAACAAGAAAGTATATAAATAACAAAGAAATAAATCCAGTTTTTTTGAGCGAGCAGCATTAGCTCTCCAAAACACAGCAAATGTGGTTCTGCTGTGTCAGAAACTGGTCTCACGGGTTTATTAACAGTGTGCAAGCGTGCAGCCTCAGAGTCCTCATCAGTTTCTAATTTAACGACCATTGAAGCGATGTGAGTGAACCAGACACTGATAAACATGATTTAGTGAAGTTTTATTCGCATATGAACCCATGGGGGGAGGTTTGGGGTCATGTTTCAGTGAAGAGGATTAAGACGACAGGGAAGAGCGTCTCTGAAACACTGCATGGTGAACAGCGTCTGTGATCAGATTTCAACCCCATATTGTGTAACTTAATTATACACAAACCAACATCTGTAAATATATCACGTAGCTCCACTGTGTATAAATATACAGCGTATTTAAATCTACTCGAGCACCTATAAAAATTAGTACCTACATAAAGGGTGCAGTACTATGTATGTATGTATGTATATATGTATATAACTTTTTATTATTATTATTTTAGATGCATGTATAAATGCAGGGTGCAGCTCATTACAATCTGTTAAAGTCATTTAATTATCCATGAAATATTAGCTAACTTTAAGATTTTTTATTAATGTAAAAGACGCTTCTGGAACATGTGAGTCGTTTCCTCAAACGGGGCGGAATCGACTCTAAAACCTTTATAAATACACTGTATGTATATCTGAATCAGTGAATCGAGTCTTCTCGGAGTTGGTTCCCAGCCCTCTTTAATGCTGTGGTTGTTATTCGGGGATCCAGTCCTCTCACAAGAACTTTATGAAGCTTAATCCACCCTCGGTGGACTTGCCACAAAATTCCACTGAGCTCATGTCTCCGGTTTAACGTTTTTTGCGTACATGAGGACCGTTTTCAGCCATACTGGACATGTTATCACTTTCACACTTTTTTGCCGAGTCCAGTGTGTGACGTTTCATGTACCACATGACCAGACTTGACCTAGTTTAGCCTGTTTTGAAGCTGTGGGCTTAAAGAGCCGGGAAACACAAAATTGAACTCAAATATCACAGAACACACAGCTGTGATAAATGTTGGAACTGAAAGGTTTGATTTATTTAGTCACCACAAACTATTAGTAACAAAAACATGACTAAATATTTTATGTAAGACTGGACCTTTAATCTTACTAGAGCTGTGGGAGGATGGAGCCTACCTCACTGAACAGCTCGCCAGACCATTGCAGGGCCAACACATACAACCATTCACAGTCATACTCACACCTAGGGGCAATTTAGAACAGACAGTTAGCCTAATGTACATGTCTTTGCACTGTGAAAGGAAACTGGAGTACCCGGAGTAAACCTACGCAAGCAAGGGGAGAACAGGCAAACCACACAGAAACACCCCTGCTAAGCCCGGGACACAAACCCAGCACTCATTAGTTAACTCTTGCTAATTATAAAAGAACCTGATATGATGTAGGAAAGGCCAATTAAAAATTACTTGTATTGCTACAGAAAATAACACTGTACCTTTATGGGCTCTAAGGTTAACATTTTCATTACATATGTCTGTATGATTAAGGGTGTGTATGGATTTGAGCTCTGAAATAAATTTCTCAAGGGTTCTTCAGATAGTGAAGTATGCTTGCTTTTTAATAGTTATAGTTCCACACAGGATTCCATTAAATGCACAAAACAAAGAACTCTTTGTACTAAGAATCCAAAACAAACTTTTTTTTTTTCATGTTCCAAATGTAATTTTTTTATGTAAATGTCGTCTTCTGGACTGAATGAGGTTAAGTAATAGAGCTGGACATTTAGATATATACAGGTGCTCAGCATGTTAGTAGGGTTCAGCTTGAATGAGAAAACATTGTTACATTGCTGTAAGGTCCTACATGTGAATCTGAAGCTCCAAGTTTTGATTAGTTAGATTCCTATAGCTGCGATTATCTAGCGAGCTGTTCAGGGTGTACCCCGCCTTCTCCCCAACCCTGTACTAGTGTATTTAGCGTATCGGCAAATGATTTGGCTCACAAACTGTCACTTCCGGGTTCTTCTTTTAATACTCTGTTATAAGCATTTTTGGATAAACAGTCAATCCGATGTAAATGAATGTAAATACTTAACGTCCACACTTAACGTTTTACACCTAATCATTTTTGGACTGTCTTTCCATCTTCAAACTTAAAAAGACTTAAAGGGGAATTAAACACAAACTTAACAATTAAAGCTTGCGATATGTTCGTACCCATCAACACACTATTATTATTGTTATAACCTTCTTCGTGGGAAAAAAAAGGAGTAATAAATCCTTCAACAAGGACAGGGGGGCATTGTACTTCGAAAAGTGGGGCGGGAGTGAGACTGAATAAAGACAACGCGGAAGTGTTGCGCATTAAATGTACCGGTGTATTCACCATGTGTTGATGTAAAAGAGCAGACGCCTGTGTGATGTGTGTAAATGTAATGTAGTATTATGTGCAGATGTGCCGAGTTTTGTTTTATGCAGAAGTTCACTCGTTTATATCTGATTTGTTAGTTTAATATCTGTATACTGTTATTATTACCATTATCTTGCCTTCTTTGAACTGATGCGTCTACTTCCTATTCTTACAATTTCACATTCTTGCAAGAGTGAAACAGAATGCAAATATCAAACAGGCCAATGTTAACAATCAAATGCATTTTAGCTTCAACTATGTAATTTACAACTTTGTAAATTAACTTCATATATGTAAATAAAAACCACCTGATGATTAAAAAAATACATATTTCAGTGTAACAGGAGAGTTTGGAAGGATTTCTTTTTATTTCACTTTAAACACTTATGGGTTAATACCATTTTAAACCATTCCAAGAAGACTTAGTTATTCTGCTAACACTAGATATGATTACTGAGAATTAGTTTGCACTACTCTAGGGTGGATGTTCCATTTCCAAAGTAAATACACTAACACACCAGGAGGCATATCTGACCTTTCAAGCTGCGGTCAGTAAATATTTCTGTTCGTTTCTTTTCTTCGCTCGTGTTTGTGCTAGCACTGGCGCCCTCTCTGGACTGGAGGGTACCCTACAGGCCTTGTAAATGATGAAGAAAAGGAAGAGGATGAGAACAGCAAGTACAGTGTTGCACACGATGGCCACCACAGCTGCTGAAGAAAGGCCAGTTCTCACTTCCATCTCCATTATGGTTTTCCGAACCAGAGTTCAGCTTCCCAAAACAAACAAATACACTTGCATCCTGGTGCTGGTTTCCTTAAAGAAGAGGATCATGAAGAATGTTTTTCCTGGTGCTTTGTAGAAGATGCAGTCACGACTTCAGTCCTGAAAAGCAAAATATCAGTTTAGTACAACATTCAGGCATCTTCTCATTAGAGTGTAATGACAATGGAATAAAGACTGTCAGGATTGTAATTTACTGATTGCTCCATAAAGTCAACTTGAAACAATACATATGTATCCCTCTCCAGCATAATAGGGATTAAGTAGGCAATGTAACATACTGGGATATTGATATATTTGTAAAGAGAATGTAATCTGCTTCAGAATGAGGTAAAAAAAACATGATTATAGCATGAAAATGGACTGCGTTACATCACTCTGTATGTGGCAAATCAGGAAATGCTACTTTTGAGGAAATATTAATTACAGTTTCAGAACCAGTTACTGAAAGTCTGCATCTGAAACTCCCCAACATTCAAACACTAAATTAATCCGGCTCTCCACCAATCAGTACCATGGTACTAGCATCGTCGTAGCAACAGATCTATTCTATTTACACTGAGTCATGTGTGTTTTGAGGCTTCTCATTGGTTTAGCGTAGGCTTGCTGTAGGCTTGCACCAGCAGAAGCAACACTTGGGGTCATTGGTGTTATTGTGCCTGGTGCTAGTTGTGTTTGGTTTTGTTTTTATATTGTATAGTAATCCAATTTTAGCGCAAACATTTAAAATTTTATCAAAACTGTTAGCTTTGAGGAATGGGAGGTCTCTGAGATGACGCTTCTCTTTTATTGAGACTGACAGTTGAAGAGGCCACCTTCTTCAAAGGGATTGACAAGCGTCCCTGTCCCATGAGGCAGTTCGAGGGCAGGTTCTGTCTCTCATCTCAAACTGGGTCTGTGCATTTCAACAAACCACTAAAAAAGTGGTGGTACGAACAGTTTTACTAGAACCAAGAATCAATTACACCAGGAATCAATTACACCAGAATCAATTACACCAGGAGTTGGGGCAGGATTGATCAAGAAGACTAACTAGAACTTTGTAATCATCATTAAAAACCAGCACAGCAGAAATTAATTGGACGAGTCACATCTGGATGCCACTGTTCAATGGAACAGTCACAGAATCCGCTACTCCTTTACTGGGAGGATGGAAAGTTATAGAGACCACGCCTACTTCAATGGAACAGTCACAGAGACCACACCCCCCTTTTCTGGGAGGTGGGAAAGTGACAACTGACCACATTTTGTCAAATTTCACAATAATAAATTAGTGCTTGTGGAATAAATGTAGTAATATATGCTGTGTAACGTATCATTTTCAAGTCCTGTGCAGATGCTCGTCACACTGAAATCAGAAAGTGTTTGTCAGTGTTAAAAAAGCTGTGTCATCTTTCTCCAAAGAAATGCTCTCGCACGGGGCCTACATTTCTAGAAGTGATTTAATGTGTGGAGCAGAAGAGAAGCACCTTGCAATAGCTGAAGCCAGTTTTTGTGTCATAACCAAATCTCGTGAAGCCTCCAGTGATGACAGTTTGGAGAGCGACTGGGAGGGACTGCAGATAGAACCAGCCATTCAACACTTGTCAGGAAGCTGGACGTCGTCCTTCACAAAGAAAAAAAAACTGTGGCTCGGTGATATGCCAAATGAAAATGGATAGACTTCTGATGCACTGGATCCATTTCCAGTGCAGGTTAATGTGAGAATCTCAATGCTTAGGCTGGATCCGATTCAATTACAGGCATCAAACCAGGTCTCGGGGCAATTCCTGTCTCGCCCCAACACCAATTTCACACCCTGCACTGTTATTACTGAGTCTCGAATGAGATGAGGCAGGAGAAAGACTGAGGACAGTCACCCTTCCTCTCACTCAAACACACACACACACACACACACACGAGTTCAGGCTCGGAGATAGACAGAGTGAAGTTAGCCGTGTAATACTTGTGTAATTTCAGCGTGATGACATTCCAGGCAAAATGGAACCAAATAAAACAAACCAACAGCGAGTCATGTCTTCTTTTTGTTTACTCAACGATGAGTTTTTATTAATTTTATTATAATCATGACGATTGTTATGATTTATGAAGTATGAGTCATTTTAAACTTAATTCCAGGGAGGTTGGCGTTCTGAATAAAATATGGCATTTACAAAAGAAAAACACTTTCAGTCTGAGAAGAAAACTCTTTCAGCATTCAGTGGTCTGGTGTGGGTCGGCTTTCAAATGTGAGTCAAGCAAGTTTGGATGTGAATATTTAATCATTTACTGGTCAGTATTCTGTGCTTCGTTTGCAGAAAACACCCTGTTTGTTTATAGATACTATAGTCTTGAAGTAGGGCTGGGTGATATGACCTACAAATTATATTGCAATGTTCACTCATTCTTTCATTCATTTTCTGAAGTGCTTAATCCTAGTTAGGGTCGCGGCTGGGGCCCATCTCAGCCGACTCGGGGCAAGGGCAGAGTACACCCTGGACAACTCATGAGGCCACTGCAGATATTGCAATATTTTCAAACATTTGCACAATAATGAGTGATTATTGAGAAAGGTGAAGTGAGATATGGAGAATTATTCCAGTTGAGGTCGGTTTTATACACTGTGTTCAATAATCATTAGGCAAGTTGTATTTTTGAGGATTAATTGTTATTGTACTATACGGTGCTCTTGGTCAATCCAAAATGTTAACAAAACCTCAAACCTGAACATTTACGTAGTAAAAGTGAAGTTTTGGCTTTTTTAAGAGAATATCTATATATACACCATTATTAGGCAACTATTAGTGTACAGAATTATTATACAACTAAATGAAAAACAAAGATTTTCTTCCATCTCACTTGTTTATTTTCACCGGTTAAAGTGGAAAAAATAAACAAACTCTAAATTTACAAATAAACATTTCTGAAATTAAAAAAAAAAAAAAAAAGCCTTAAATTCACGGAGTCGGTCAGTTTCTTCATCTGGTCAGAATCCATTTTTTGTGCAGCTGCACCCACAGCGTCCCAGACCCTGTTCAGAGAGGTGCACTGTTTACCTTCACTGTACATTTCCT
>JAOUQZ010000027.1:15899585-15910160 GCA_028564935.1 Neosilurus hyrtlii
TACCTGTTTATTGAAATTGATGTTAATGTTAATTAAAATAAAACCTACCCCGAAAATAAGCCCTATGGTGTTTTTTGTACCGACATTTTTTTTTTTTATCTTATATTATAGATATAGATATTATTATCGGGGAAACACGGTAGTACTAACACATGAAGCTGAACTGCTCTTTTGTTTTTGACAGCTACCTCCACGCCAAGAATATCATTCATCGGGACCTGAAATCAAATAGTATCCTTCTGACAGCATCTGTACTCGCACACAGACAAAGGGTGAAAGTTTGTCACATGACATGTGGTGGTGGTTGTGGTGGTGCTAGTATATGTGTATACGTGCTGTCTCTAGGCTTTAGAGTCCCTTAGCGCCGGTGTCAGATATTTTCCTGCACGAGGGTTGGACAGTGAAGATCGGAGACTTCGGCCTGGCCACGGTGAAGTCTCGCTGGAGCGGCTCGCAGCAGGTGGAGCAGCCGAGCGGGTCCATACTCTGGATGGTGAGCACTCGGACACCCGGTTTACATATCACTTAAAGGCGCAGTGTGTAACATTTTGGAGGATCTGTAGTCAGAGGTTCATTTTGTCATCAACAGTAAATTTATAAATAAGGTTTTTATAAATTTATAATCATTAAAAAATGCTGTTGAGTCTTCAGAACCTTAGAGTATCCTGTTTAAATAATCATGTGGGGCGGTTCCCCTCTCATGGAGGCCGCCATCTTGCATCGGCATGTTTCTACAGTAGCCCAAAACCAAACAGGCTCTAAAGGGGTACCTTAAAAATGCTGCGCGTCTGTTCCATCTCGTATATTTCTTTCTCCTCAAGGCGCCAGAAGTGATCCGCATGCAGGACCCGAATCCTTACACCTTCCAGTCGGACGTATACGGCTACGGCGTGGTCCTGTACGAACTCATGTCCGGCTCGCTGCCTTACTCCAATATCAGCAACCGCGACCAGGTGAGGGTCAGACTGTCATTTTGATCTGCCAGACAGGATTATATACCAGCTCAGTACACGCAAACTGAGCACCCCATTACTGTTTCTCGACTCCTTTCTTTTTACTCCAGATCATTTTTATGGTGGGTCGAGGCTACCTGTCCCCAGACCTCAGCAAGCTGTACAGCAACTGCCCCAAGTCCATGAAACGTCTCATCATCGACTGTCTGAAATTCAAGCCGGATGAAAGGCCGCTATTTCCTCAGGTCAGAATGCCGTAGCGTTGTTGATGGTGCTGGTTTTTCTCTTTAGTGATATGCTAGCTCAGACAATCTAAACTTTCATGTGCTTTTACAGTCTCAGGTGTATGTGGTTTGGTACCATCAGGGACTAACGCTATACGCATCCACTAAAAAAAAATCTGCTTGATCTAAACATTGAATTTTTTTTTGTTTGGATCTAAAATCCTGTTGATTTAGTAGCCATTTAAAGATTTTTTTTTTTCTAGAAATCTTAATTATTGTAAGGATTACGTCCGTCATGTTGATTTATTTTCCTGTCACCGCTCGTCCTGAAGAGCTTCGTTGATCTTTTCTCATTAGGTTTACACATCCGCTAATCCACTACACATCCACCTTTATTAGCATCACCAGAAATCTCTGTGTGTGCTTTTTTTTTTTCTTTCAGATCCTGGTGTCCATCGAGCAAGTGCAGGATCTCTTGCCTAAGATCGAGCGCAGTGCCTCGGAGCCGTCGCTGCACCGCGCTGTTCACGCTGAGGATCTGAACCCGCTGCTGCTGCACACCACACGCTTCCTGCCTCTGTGAAACCAGACCGTTCTGCACAACAGTCCTCCGCACTCACTACACACACACACACACACACACACACACACACACACACATTCCTGCTGTGCATTCCTCATCTCTGTAACACATCATGAAAACCTCTCCGGTCATTCCATTTCTTGGTTTGAACAAGCAGTCCTCTGATTTATCCCGTAGATTGTTCTACCCTTTTCAGCCCGAGAGCACTTTTTCCTCTGATTATTAATATTGTTGTTGTTGTTATTATTATTATTATTAGCATTTTCTGAAATCCTTCACATTTGTGGCCACATTCGCTTTACTCGTACAAATGGCGAGAAACCTAAAGCGTTTTTCACTGCGTTTGTTTTCCGTTATGTTTTTTAATTAAATTCTGTTTCTGAACTTATCTCAGTCACAGTTTGATGCGAGATCAGATTCCGCCTTCAGAAACACCAGTCAGTTTGCACTTCGATGTTAGAAATCCACACCTGATGAGCGAACACTACACGTTTTCCAATGCACCAGTATCTTCGTGTCATGACTTATAAAAAAACAAGGACTCAGAGAGCACAAACCTCCTCTACCAAGCCAAAAATGATAAAGCACACGACACCCCCTATTGGGCCTGCTGTCATACCACACTTCCAAAAAATCATCCTGTTAAAGAATCCTTTAAAAAAAGTTTTTTTAACAAGGGGGCAGAGCAACTAATTTGGACACTGTCTGGACAGGTGATAAATAAACTAATAAATAAATAATTGTGAGTTCTCTTGTCAGATATCCGTTCCTAGCCAACGTTGCCCTTAAGACAGTGACGGATTTCTGCGACTGTTTGTGTTGCCATGGCGACCGACAGTTAGCTAGAGAGAGAACCCCCCCATATAGAGACCGGTGTTAATAAACAGCGTGAGGTTAGAAACAAATGCCACTTTGGTTCTTTTTGTTCTCTTTAGTCCTGTTTGTAAACAGTGGTCGTGTAAGATAAAAGCTATCACCATAAGCAGTTAGCGTTTTCTTGAGGAAGTGCGTGTCGTTAATGAGGCTGTACAGAAAGCTTTAAGTTTACGAGAGACGTGTTCGTGAGTACTCACGCGTGTCCGGGGGGTTGTTTTCCAGCTCGTACGTGTTTACTGCGCGCTTGCTAAGTAAATTCCAGTTCAATCTGGACTGCGAAGAGGCACAGCGTGGGGGCTCAAGAACGCAGATGGCTGCGTTGAGTAATCATGTAGAGTATGTGTGTGTTCTGTTGAGCTGCTGTGAGCACAGATGGGAGAAGATGGTGTGTGTGTGTGTGTACAGTCAGCTTCAGAATTATTGGCACTCTCGGTAATGACAGATTATTACAAAACAATGGGTGTAATAAAACCCCTTTGTGTTTATTTAGTTTAATCTCACTCTGACACGCTTTGTTCACTCAGCAGTTTAGCATGACCCGTTAACTTGGTTTTTAGAGGTGGGAGGAAACTTAAGAACCCAGAGGAAACCCACATAGACACAGAGAGAACCCTGAAACCAAATGCTAACCTTTTAAATAATAATTTATCATCATGTATATTTATTTAGGTGTCCTGAACAAAAATGATATGGAGGCAAGTTTTTATGTATAGATGGCCTTCTTAAGTTCACCAGAGTGTTTCCATGGTGATCGTCCACAGCTTTCTGTTTTACACTGGCGTATGTATGGGGTAGTCTCATATCATATTTTAAAGCTAATTTACTTGCCTGGGTCCTCTTTAGTTTTTAATGTTGCTGTAAATATAAACTCACACGTAGGCCGTCGTTTTGGGGAAGAATTTTCACACGACGTTAATGTTAGCCAGAACACCAGCCATGTTCATTTTGGTGGTTAGTCGAATTAATATTGCTAAACTAGTACTTGAGAAGATAAATGGTAATGAAATATATTTTTGAAACAACATAACCAAACAAAAGCATACTCCACATAGAAACACCCTCGCTGAGCCCCGGACCCGCACCCAGGACCTTCTTATTGTGAAGCGGATGTGCTAAATTCATAGATCTGATAATGTTCGAGAACAGGGTTTTTGTTATGAATGGACCCAGCCGTTATATAACTCTTATTACCACGTGTGCTTGTGCTTTTTTTGTCACGTGGTGTTAGTGAGTCGGTTTAACTGTTCATAAATACACTGGCTGCATTTATTCGGTACCGTGTTCAACCAAAAGGGGGCAGTGCTCAACATTGCTCAACAATTGTCATGAATTGTTTGTTTGACATGACTTAAGATCATCAGGCATCAAGTCAAACTTCTTGATTATTATTATTATTATTATTATTATTGCTATGGAATAATGGCTGGTTAACCTGGAAACCCGTCTCTTGGCAGGAAGGAGAGAGTTTTATTAATATTAGCCTCTCGGTGGTCCAGAGTCACATGGGGTATACATATTAGCAAGCGTATAAAGAAACAGGGTGAAGTACAATGGGCTGTAGTACCATTACAGGATCAGCTGTAAGGCGGGGTTAATGTTACTGTCTGTGAAAGGAATAAACCTGATTATTTTGTGACGAGAGCATTCTGGAGGTGCTTTATTCCTTTCGTAACAGGTTATGATTGTAAATTCATTGAATAAAATGCTCGTCGAGTTTTAGGGATTCCTGTGGATGAGCTGTTACCATGGAAACATTGTGTTCGAACGACCTCTTTTATTAGAGACCCGTAATCTGACTTGCATCCCGGAATACGTCTCGGAGGTGCTGTTAGTCATGTGATTGATCAGACTGGAGTGTAACAGATGGAGTTTCATTCACACGCAGTTAAATAGTAACATATCGATTTTTTTCAGAGTCTGCTTTAAAGGTATTGGTCACTCATTCAATCAGGACTCCAAGGCAGCATCAGTACAACTCCGTTTAAGGGTCACAATAGACAGTAGGAAGGTTTAGGGACGAGACATCAACAAGTTGTATATTTGAACGCAGCCTGTGTTTGGAATTTTCTGGTTTTATCCACCGTTCCCTCGCAATCAACACGTTATCATATCATGTACCTGCTGTGTTGGTTTTTTCACTAACCAAACTGTTGTGTATATTCATGTGATGTGTGATTTGATGTTTTTAGTGTAGGCTGAGGACTACTAGGTACTTATGGTGGGTTAAAAGAACAAAAACGTGCTCGTTAGCTGATATTAATCCGCTGCAAATCGACTGGTGCATATTTTTAATGAACTCCTAGGTTAAGTGTTTATTAACGAGATCTCACACAAACCGCTGCCGACATTCGCGAAGCTACTCCTTCATGACCTTCAGTCAACTCCACATGTTGATTCGACTCTTTAGAAATATTCATAGCTGGGAGGGGTGTGAGACTTTGGTCAGGATTTTAAAAAGGCTTTTCGAGTTCAAAACAAAGAGCCGTTTGAGTTTCATTCGTTATTAGAAACTAATCTGCAGTTACAGACAAATCCGTAAATATCCGGTCCATCGTTTTCATGTGGAATATCATCATTTAATAAAGGGTACCGAGCAGTCGTCATAGATGAGTACAAGTTCAACTCAAATGAAAGAAATTAAAGTTTTCGTGCTAGTAGCCGTTACTGATAATAATTCATGATAATAGTTTATTTTACCTGATAGTTTAAGGATCATTTCCTCTGTTCTTCATAATTAACGAGTTAACTGGACAGATTGTTAAAGATCTACGCATTCTTTGATGCTGTCCTCAGACTTCAAATCGCCAGAACTGCCTCCACATAAGATTGAATCAACTCCGGGAAATGCTGTGTTATACCTGACTATCATATCATCGTATCATTATTAGTCATTTTTAAATCAAGGTAATGCTACATGGCGTCCTCAAATTGACTTCTTCTGCCCATGAATGCTAAACACCCAGCAAAAATCTAGGTCTGCTGAAAGCAGAGATTGAAATACATTCAGGTAAATTAAAGCCTGTTTATTTAGGGGAGTTAAAATAAACCCCAAAGCATCCAAGTCGTCTCTCTCCAGGCTTTCCATACTATTCATATATAACAATCAGTGACTCGCTGATGATGGATTTGATTCTCCAGCAACCCGTCAGTGCTCACTAAGTGTGTGAGGCGGTGATTTCGACTGTTCGGAATTATTACGATTAGTGCATCTGCGCTGTTCTTCATGGGTTTGTTCAGCGACGTACAATGAATGGAGCCACCTCACAGACTGTCCACAGCACATCAAACACATTAAAACAACCACCAAACAGAGTCACAGTCAAAACTAAACAGCTCTTACAGAGTTACACTTTCAAACAAATGAAAATAGAATTCCGGTTTGTTTCTTTAGACTTTAAGATAATTTGTCTGCGCTCTCGGCGTTGGTCAGTGGGTGTGGCTTTATCTGTAATACATTTCTTTTATTTAAAATTTTTTTGAGGGTTCCAATCTTTTTAACAGCTGAAGCACACGGTCGGAAAAAAATGCAATATAGTTTAAAACAAACTTTACAAAAAAGTCAAATTTCTCTTTAACGCATCTTCTGTCTGGAAACGCGAAGGGAAAAACGGGTCAAACTCTAAACTCAATCCACAACTTGTTTTTCTTAACAGAGCAGAACACCGCAATCAACGTCTGTTCAAAGGTTTTTGGATATTTTAGGTGAATTGCAATAAATGTTTTGTGTGTATAGTTGAAGCGGTATGGAGGGAGGGGGGTTAAAGTTTGCAATAAATGTACTCTGCTGTGTACAGTTACATTTTTTTCCCTCTTTTTTTCTTTTTTTAGTTTTACTTTAAATTGTACTTGTTTCTATTTTTTGTGTAACGATTTCCAAAAGAACAAAATTTATTTTAAAAAAAAGTGAAATGGAAATCTTAGTATTTTTTTAGGGTTATTATTTTTAATTGCTCTTAAAAACATGGACGAGACAGGGCTTTATTCTTAAAATAAAATGGTGATGAATTGCAGTTGTGGTCTTGTTTTTGTAAATAGATAAAGTCTGAGTTTTACTGTGTTATTTTTATGTTCAGTCATAATTTTTTTTGTCAGTAATAACAAAAATATGAAAATGAACAGGCCATCTGCACCCGATTCATCCTGAAGACTTACCTGTGTTGGATAAACTACTGATTGATACGAAGCTCAGACACTGGAGACTCTTTAGAATCCTTAGGAGCATCCAAGAATGAGCTGTCCTTAGAGAAGGTTACAGCAAGTAGTAGAGGGAGTGTATTAATGACATTCTGCCATTGGATCAGTGCATCTGTCACATCAGTCAACATCTGACCGATAGTTTTGCTTCTTTATCCACAAGTTATCCCCATCTGGACCGCAGTTAGAGGTGTACAAGTGCTGAACCCAGTATAACCCGGTGCTAACTGTATTGTCAAATGGCATAAATTGGCAAATTGTGGAGAATCCAACAAGGTCTCTGTGATGCCCTGCTCGAATGATCCTTTGCGATAGAACCATTGAGCGGCACTTGAGGAAGTTCAGGACTCTACATAAGTGTCTTTTTGCCTGCTTCCTCCAACCAGTCAGAAGGTTGGTTAATCATCGATATATGGACACAGAAAGTTGTCAAAGATCCCTGGGTCATCAAAGTGCATAAGGATATACTGTTATTCATCTACATGACCAATTGGTGAATGTTGAGCGACCATTCAGGTCTCTGGAATGTCATCCAGATGGACGAACACCAGTCTTTAAAAAAAATCTCCCTGAAAGAATGGGGGCGATCACAAATCCTTGTGAGGTACATGTGAGTTCCACCAGCACGAGATGTTTCCTTCAACGAGACAGAATGGTGATGAACCAGTTACCACTTGTGGCAGGACCCTGTCATAGTCCCCAGGTATTGCAGGTGCTAGAGAATATAATGTAACTCCGTAAGGCCTGACCAAACTCTTGGGTCACATGTGACTGATGGGTTCCATGTGCTGGGCTGCACGGTGTCACAGTGGTTAGCCTGGCTGCCTCACAGCAAGAAGGTCCTGGGTTCGTGTCCTGGGTCCAGGTGATTCAGTGTGGAATTTGCATGTTCTCCCTGTGCTTGCATGGGTTTTGTCCAGGTTCACCATTTTCCTCCCATAGTCCAAAGACATGCACATGAGACTGATTGGCTATTCCAAAATACCCCTAGGTGTGAGTGTGTATCCAGCCCACTTGGGATACTAATAGGACCTGTGGTGAATTTGTATTAGTAGCTCTTTTAAAACAATCAAGCATGACATCAATGGTTCCAGCAAGTAACGTCAGTCCTTTCCCCTTGTCAAGTATGCACAAGTGTTGCCACACTATCATTACTAGTAGACATGCGCAGCGACATGTTCCCTTCTTCGCTGGCCATTCCAGCCCTGGTAGGGATGCGAGTTTGTTTTGTTCTATTGGCTAGGCTGTATGCAGCAGACACCAGTCTAAGATACAAAATTATTGGCAAGTGCTGAGCAGTGTGTCGAAAACAGAGGAGTACAAAGTGTACGGCTGCACAAATAACAATCGCAGAAATCGCGGAAAACATAACATGACGTCGGCACAGGGCCGTATTCTGAAAACATTTCCTTTTAGACACAAGTCAGTATACTGTGAATACTACTTTAACCCGACCTGCTATCGGCATGACCTCCTGACAGGACTACTTGGCATGAAGCCCAAGTTTTTACCTCTAAAACTGGATGCTCTTCCTACAGAGTAGATGCTGACATTCTCGGAGTCAACTTTACTATTAATCAGGTGATTGGGACGGTACAGGATAAAAAGTTAGCGTTACAGATATATATTTTATTAGTAAAAACATGTGTAACCAAAAGTCATTTTTAACTTTAATCAGGAGCTTCAGAGGGACTTCCTAACCCTAACCCTAAAGCATCCCCTCACCCCCCGGGCCCCACACCAGGGTTTTGCCCAGGACCTAGGTGACCCCCATACCCACCGGCACGACAAAAAGGTTCACCCTCCTTGAGAAACACCCGCAATTCAACATCTCGGCTACGGGCCTGAGAAGTCAACAGTGCTTCCGGCCGCTGCTTTCCGACAGAATTAAAAGAAGAACAGCAATGGAGGGAGCAAACAACAACAGAAACCAATGTGGGGATAATTGATTTGCAACGCAAAATCAGAAGTAACAACCTATCTATTAAGCTCACAGAACTGGCAGGGAAGTTGCTAATATTACTGAACTTCATGAGAGTCGAGTGTGACATAACAAAAAAGACATGAAACATAAAAGTAATGTCACTGTTTAAAGGAAACAAGGCCTCAATAAATTATAGCAAAATGCAACTTCATATGTTATGTTTGGGTTTATTTAACTAAGGTAGGCATGGGGGAAAAAAATGGGAGCGGTACAGGAGCGGGAGTCATTCTTAATGGGAGTGGGATGGAAGTGGTAGTCATTTTACCAGGAGTGGGATGGGACAGGATTTTTTTTTTTTTACTCTGGCCCGTGATTGGGACGGGACAGGATTTTTTTCTGTGGCAGTGGGACGAGACAGGAGTGAAAATCCTCTCCCGTGTCACCCTCTATTACAGAGTTCGTTCATGAAAAGTCAAAGGATGACGGACGGGAGCAGCACCTTGCCGAAAGAAACCAGCAAATGGTAAGAGGGAGTTTGTGCGGGGAGTTTTATCACCTCAAATGTCACTCACTGCTTGTTTACTTTAATATAACTAAACTACGTTAGACATGTTGTGGTTAATAATGATTCTCAGTATATAAAACTTATAATACAGTGCTATATATGTGAAATTTTGTCCCTCATTGTGTATGTGTGTGTATATATATATATATTCTTACATCTTAGAATTTCTCATAAGAAGTAAGACAGTAAAATGTTACATCAATCAATGATCAAGTATTTATAAAAAGGTCCGTCTTGACCACTTTTCTTAGTATATAGAGGTTGCTGTAAGCAATATTGTATACACAAAGTTTAATGTTTTGGTACTAGTAATATGGCGGCTGGCTGGCTTCACTTCTAATAGGCTTAGGGCTTAATCCAGTTATTTTTAGATCAGTGGGCCCTGATCACTTCCAGGAAAAAATGGTACTCAGCATTGGTTCAGCCCCGCTGCTAATAATCCACGGGATAAACTTACCCAGTACAGCAAATGTATCAAGCTTTTTTTATGGTCATTTATGATGAAATAAGCTCTGTATCACTTAAACATATTACAATACACACAAATTATGCTCTAAGGAAGAACAATACCGATACCCATAAAGCAATTTAGCAAATGGATGGATAGGTCCCTGTGCAAGTTTGTGCTATCTCACCTGCTAAGATTGATTGACCTCTGTATTGTCCCTGAGGTCAATCAATCACTCTCTGCCTTTATAAATGCCTTTATAAGCACACAGACCAGAGAGGCCATCAGAGAGACATTTCCTCCTTTCAGAAAAAGTGAAACTCAAACTGCTTCTGTAAACAAGCCGATGCATGAAGTAAGTAGTTGACCAAAATATCACACACACACACACACACACACACACACACACACACACATTATTTTTCCACTCAAAATGTTTGTTTATTTCTTTCTTTTTTATTTCGGCAGACAGGAAGTCACAAGGTGTGGTAGTTAACTATACTAGATATGAAACAGGAAAAAAGTTACAGTGGTGTTTATGGTTATTAAAAAAAAGGAAACAAAAATTAAAAACAACGTTTCAAAGCAGTTTAATCTGTACACCAACTGACTGTGAATGATCCTGATACTCCA
This sequence comes from Neosilurus hyrtlii, assembly GCA_028564935.1. Taxonomy (NCBI): domain Eukaryota; kingdom Metazoa; phylum Chordata; class Actinopteri; order Siluriformes; family Plotosidae; genus Neosilurus; species Neosilurus hyrtlii. Next base: position 15,909,986 of record JAOUQZ010000027.1, read on the forward strand.
AACAAAATGCTTATCTTAGCACAATATCCAATTATAGAGCAACAGTCAATATAGGAAAGTGATTTCTGGGGAAATTAAACAGCAGTTTACATCCATCTCAGTGTGTGTGTGCGTGTGTGTGTGTGTGTGTGTGTGTGTGTGTGTGTGTGTGTGTGTGTGTGTGTGTGTGTGTGTG